>JAQGAE010005563.1:0-11105 GCA_034696685.1 Julus scandinavius
AAATTGTTTTATTTGAGAGGGTTCAATATTTTTTGATTTTTATAGTCGAGGATTAAACTAATTGTTAATCGTCGATTACACTAATCAAAAAATGGTGAACTCCAAACAAAATTCGTTTATTAAAATTGTTTAATTTAAATGTTATTTGCACGAAAATCCGTTTTCAGAAATATGCATCCTGGACGTCCTCGCCATATCTCTATCATTCCTGTTTTATTTGTTTCTAATGTAATAATTTGATTAACAAATCCCTTTATCACCACAAAATCTCCAAATAATATAAACACAATTTCATCAATTTTATTTAAAAATACGTTACTGCAAAATAATACAAATATTTTTTTAACTTTTAAAATATTTTTCCACGAAATATTATATAAGAATATTATACGTAATTGGTCATTTATGTTTATTTTTGTTTTAGATAGTATTAATATAAGTTGTCTCGTCAATATGTTAGAATTAACATAAGCCTTATAAATTAAAAATTTTGGGGCATTTAGTTTTATATGCTGTCCAATTTCACGTTTTTAGATATTTTTGTGGCGTATTTTTTGTATCGTTTGTGAAGCCACGTTTAAGGAAGATTTATTTTCATTTTATTGAATTTAATTGAACTTTTTGTGTCATTTTTCTTTTCTTTTTTTTTTTTCGTTTAACAGAAGAAAAACGTTCAATGGGCCAAGAAGTAAAATCTTCCTAATTTTAACCCAAACCGCCTAAAATCAGGTCTCAGCCCTCCTAATTTAAAACTGTAGGAAATAGATAATGCAGTAATGTAGACTTTATCGTTTAGATTGTATTCAATAGGCATTTACTTTTTGTTTTTGGTATAAAAACAGTTTTCACTAAATATCCTTTTACCAATTTCAAATTCCCAACCCCGAATAACAAAAACCCAAATGTTGTAAACCAAGGCTAATTATACCTTGAAACCATGTGATATTTCCAAAAATACCCTTTGTGTATAAACAATTTCCAACAAAATAATATTCAGCATTTCCACCCATCTTTATTTATGGTTTAAGTTTTCATAAACAGTTTCCGATAACTATAAATTTTCATAAATATAATTCACATACAAACAATTATACTTGTATTGATTAGTATTATGAATAGTTGAAATGATATATGAATTTATAGAATCTATTTGAAACATCTGATCAGTTAAAACATATTATCACAAATTTCAAAGGGTGTGGAAATGCAGATCATCCCTGTGTCCCAAACTTTTTAACTTTAAAAAAATTCACCAAAACTCACAAAAAGTATATGTGTTAATTAATTGCA
This sequence comes from Julus scandinavius, assembly GCA_034696685.1. Taxonomy (NCBI): domain Eukaryota; kingdom Metazoa; phylum Arthropoda; class Diplopoda; order Julida; family Julidae; genus Julus; species Julus scandinavius. Next base: position 1,291 of record JAQGAE010005563.1, read on the forward strand.
CGAATAGTTGTTATTATTAGGTAGTTAAGATAGTTACTAGTCACAGTTAAAACAGGATAAAAAGTATTTAACTTCATCGAAAGATTTCATACGTATTTCATAATTTTAATATAATTTTGATTTATCCAGTTTTAACTGTATACCTAGTTTGACACTTTCTCTTCAGTATCTCATAAGAATAAGCTTAATATAAGTAAATTTCAATCAAAAACTATTTTTCAAAAAACTGTTCCTCGAATTGAGGGGCCCCCTCAAACACGTTGGCAATCACTGCTAGCATAGGTGTTTGCGGCGATTGCCAACCTCATTATGATTATAAATTATTTTATCAAACCACATTTGTGATTTTATGCTAAATTCAGAACAAATTAAAATATGAATAGAATATGTCAAACTGATCGTATTTTAAGAAAATTCGTCTTGGATACCGCACAACGGTCATTCACGTTTTCCTTTTATAATTAATTTTGCAGATTGACAAGAAAAAAGAGAAGCCAGACTGGGCCCAAAAGTGAAATCACTCCTAAATGTCTCTCTATCTCTCTCAACAATTACACACTTCTCCTCTGTCCGCAAATATATATATATCTTTCTTCTTCTTTTTCTTCTTCAACTTTATAACACTCACAAAAAAAAACACTCCTCCAATTAATCATTGTCACAAAAAAAAACACATTGGATAGAATTCATTTCAAATTTTAATTGATGAATAAATAAAATAGTGCAGAGGATTTGAGAATCCATTATTCATTTTTTTTTCGAAAATGTTGACCATCGCGATACTTGTTTGATGCTGGATTGCTCGCCGGTTAATTATATTCCTCATTTTGTTCAAAATGTAAACTTTTGATCAGTACGAGATTATATATGTATAATTTCACTAAACAAAATACTTACAAATATATACGCACTGATATCATTAAACGAATATAATTAATACATATTTCTTAGTATATTTTTTTTCATCGGCTTTCCGGGGTAAATTTTATTTCATATTTTTTATAAAAAAAAAGTGAGGTCAACTCACTACACTATTTCAAGACACTAATATTTTCGTTTTTTTTTGTTATTTTGGATTTTTTCTTTTACTTTTTATATTATTTTTACGCTTTTTGTGTCTACTCTTCACATTTCAACGCTATTTTCATTTAACTAGACCTGAAAAATGCACAACACAATAAATAAACCCATTACATTTTTTTGGAAAAATTAATAATAAGCTATTTTAAATAGCTAGAAATTTCGTTAAAAATTCTTATACATGATATGACTTATTAATGAAAGTTAAGAAAGAAGATTTATTTAATATTCTTCACAAAACACAGACTAACCATTTTTTTAGATTTTATTTTTGTTTTTTGATTTTTTTTCTGATGTTTTCGTTTTTTCAGGTGTCTGTGTTTTTGTGTAGTTTTTGTTTTATTTTTTAAGTTTTTTATTTTAAGATTTTTATTTTAAGATTTTTAACAGATTTTGTAACAATTTTTTTTTTGCAGAGGACATCCGACTGCATATTTTTTATTTTTTATTTTTAAGAAAACGTATTTTTAATTATTTTTTTAAGTAGTATATTTTTTACATATTTCCACTTAAAACCTGAGTTTTTGGGGTGATTTCACCTTATTTTTCAGAAACCTGAATGGGCTTTGGGTGCCACCAAAGACAAAACTGGAGGCGAAGACGAATAGACGCAACAACATGATTTAAATTTATCCGATTTTTCTTCATTTCTTAATATACATATTTAAATCAAAATATATGTCTAACAAATCAACGTGACGTCGATGAAACTACACTAGCCACAGCGCCATCAATAACAAGATCAACAAATGGAAATTTTAACTTATCAATTGCATTGATTAATGAATAAATTATTGTGGTGTTAATTGCATTTAGTTTTTGTTTTTATTTTACTGAGTGAAGATTTATTCTCCATATCTTCAAATGTTACATTTTTAATATCCATATTTATAAATTTATTTATAATTCAAAATCATATTATTTTATATTATTTTTTATTATTATTAGAGAAGTTTCTATGAATAATATTTCACATAGAGTGAAACTAAATATAGATTAATTAAAACTTATTTCAATTATTTATTTTTTTAATTAGTCGAGTAATATTATAGACAAATTTGAAATTTGAAGACAAATTTCATTATTCACAACTTAGTGAGATTTTCAAAATGCATTAAAATTAAGGCTCCAGTTCATCTTAATCAAAACGTGATGTCATCTTGATCAGGTAATTCTTGATAAAGATCTTGATAAAGGTAATTAATATTCGTTAATAATTTTCAATATAAAAAATACATAAATTACTTTAATCAACATGAACAAATTTATGTTGGGCTTTAACAAAAATAAATAAAAGTGAAAAATTGATCATATACATTTTTTTATATAAAATTGAGTAAGGGGCTAACGAAGATGGCGCCACATGCCAATTTATTAATGCATATTTAATGTATCTCCACATTTATAATCCTATGTGTCATATTACTGAAGATCGTTACTTAAGCACGGTTACTTAAGTTGCCATAAAAGGGAGAAGTTGGTAAAAATGTGACGTTGTTTATCACAGCTTTATGTTTTATGTGTAAGTAAGAAGACACTCACTACACCCACACATCTACAGTAATTTCCGAACAACAACTGGGCTATTCAACCTAAATATATACATAAAAAATTCTTTATTTTGAGCAAACTTATTCCACTTCCTGTACACACCTATTAGTTGGTTGTCATAACATTTAAAAATTGCAACTCCAGGACTTCTGATAAAGAAAATATCACAAATATCTTATCAAACATAAGTGAACCACATTTGTGGTTGCACTTATGGACTGGACAGGGCATCAGCTTGCCATGTGGTAAAGTGAATGAAGTTGCCACACTAAAACATTACACCGAATATTAAAAATTTCATTACATTTTCAATTTGCAAATGAAAAAAATCTAATATCTATTTTTTCAAAAATAGTATTTTATATGAAATTAAATGATAACCCTACAATTGGGGTTGGGGCCCTTTTTTCTCCCCTATCAACCAATATTGTTTGGACCCCCCACCACTGCACATATGGGCTTTATATAGAACAAAATACACAACAGAAAAAAAATCATTCTGGCCAAAATCACGAATTTAGTAGGGGCAAAAGCCCTATGTGGCGCTTAGGGCCGTTGGTCCCCTAGCCCCATCAGTGTCATGTCCATATCAGTTAGATTAATCAGAACTACTCCAAACATTATTTGGAAGACGGTGCACCATATCAATCCAAGATGGCCGCCAAGATGCTGTCTGCTCTTGCAACTGACACCAATCTCAAGTTTCCACGTTGAGGCGTCCTGAGGTGAATCCAGGGTAGATCTGGGGGTCAAGTTAAATCCGTCATGGGGTCAGGACCTCTTCCCTCCAGCATCTTTTTTAAAAAAAAACACCTGAATGGGAAGCAGTTTTATATGTCTCGTAATTGCTGGCAAAGAAGGACGCTTTTAAATATAGTCTCGCCTCTCCAGAGAATGTGGGTTGCAGAAAACAATGCTGAAGACGATTTCCAAAATAATTCCACATCCGGTCCATTTCTGGCTGCCGTCACCCGATGCCCGACCTAATATTTGGCACCAGAGGGCTCTGCGGGGCGCCGCCTTCTTCCCCGTCACCCCCTTTTTTGGGATGGACCAATGAGGATGTTTGGTGAAGACGTTTCTTGGTGAGGTCTAGTGGGTCCACATCAGGGCATCTACGCGGTTAGTTGCTGCTGGTTGCATTTCTTCCTTGTTCGCTCTCCCCCATTTCGCTTTTTTTAAACGACTTCCCTTCTCAGCTCTTGCAGGTAAGAACAACAAAACACCAAAATCTTACATTTTTGTCTTTTACTTAAAATCAGAGTTAAAACTTGCCTGGGACGCTTACTTGTCCGGTCTAAAACTTATGGAAATCGATACTTTTTTACTAACATGTGTGGAGCAAGATTAGGAAGAGGACGGCCATCTTGGGGGGTTTTTTTAACAAAATTTTATATGTCGTCTTTTTCTTAAAATTTGAGTTGAAACTTGCATGGGATACTAACTTGTCCGGTTTAAAACTTCTGGAAATGTATACTTTTTTACTAACATTCCTGGGCTAAGATTAGGATTGGGTCGGCCATCTTGTTTTCATCAAAATCTTACATTTTGTTTCTTACTTAAAATGTGAGTTAAGACTTGCATAACTTGTCCGGTTTAAGACTTTTGGAAATGTATACTTTTACACTAACATTTGTGGGCTAAAATTAGGATGATGTCGGCCATCTTGGTTTTTTTATAGTTTTTTTTTTTTTATTATTAAAATTCAGGATTAAACCCCATTGCACGTTTTTCGTAAAATTCTTAGCTTTCTGAATAATTGGCCATCTTGTGACGGCCATCTTGATTTTTTTTACTAAAATATAAGACTGATTACATCATTTAATGAAACAGTTCTTGAAGAAAATTTCAAATTTATTGGATTGAAACACAAGAAGGTGAATTTGAAAGTGTTCTTTTCAACCAAAATGTACTTTCTGTAGCTGAGTTTCTGTAATGTTCTAGTAATTTGTTGTGTGCCACATCAAAGGATAAAACTAAGTTCTTCCACTATGTAACACGGATTATCAAACTTATTGGATATATTACCAGAATTAGCTAAAATTGTGCAACGAGATGCAAAGTTAAACCTCCTTCATGTCCCACCATATCACAAAATTCCTCAAGATTATTATATCTACAGCACATCACAAACATGATACCGAATTATCATGATCAAGAAATGGATATGATCAACATCAGCTAATTTATGCAACAATTTTTTTCTCTTCAATGTTCTTTCAAGTCCCTCCAAGTCCTTCCATGTCCCTTTATGTCCTTCCATATCACAAAATTCCTTAAGATTCTGATAAATATCTACAGCAATATCATGATCAAGAAATCGATATTATCAAAATCAGCTAAATTTATGCAACAATTTTTTTCTCTTCAATGTTCCTCCAAGTCTTTCCAAGTCCTTCCATGTCCCTTTATGTCCTTCCATATCACAAAATTCCTTAAGATTCTGATAAATATCTACAGCACATCATGATCAAGAAATCGATGTTATCAAAATCAGCTAAATTTATGCAACAATTTTTTTCTCTTTAATGTTCCTTCAAGTCCCTCCAAGTCCTTCCATGTCCCTTTATGTCCTTCCATATCACAAAATTACTTAAGATTCTGATAAATATCTACAGCAATATCATGATTAAGAAATGGATATTATCAAAATCAGCTAAAATTGGGCAACAAGAGGCAATATAATCCTTCATTCAAAGTCCTTTCAAGTACCTTCAAGTCCTTCCATGTCACAAAATCCTTAACGATTCTGTTAAATAGCACATATATCACATCCAGGTCCACGTCTTAGGAAATCCAATTTTAAACTGTTTCACCACCACCATTATTTACCTATATTTGGTTAGAATTTGGTAGCAGCCCCTCACAAACGGAAATTTTAAACCTTGTCCTCCCTTTTTTTTAAACTTCTGTTTGCCACAAACAGAAATCTTAACGTATGACATTATCCTCTCTTCCTCTCTCTCAAAACGCAGTTCACTAAAAATATTCCTCAAACATTCTTCAACAGATTCTAAAAATAAAACAGCAGAATCGAAACCTAAACAAAACTAGGTTTAGCCCAAATTAAGACAGAAAAATACGGAACAGGAGATCAAGAGGCTACGTGCGCTCACACATGAGTTTAACTGTGTCTACAATATGTCCAGAACATGTTCAACACGTGTTAATTGTGGTTCAATTTAACATAGTTCCAAATTAACTTGAAATGTACATGTTGTTGGCGAGAGGAATAAGAATCATCCCAGATTAAAAATATTTTCTCAGGGGATACGGGTCTGGAACATGTCTAGAACATGTGTTAGACATGTTGTGTTACCAGTTGGCTTTCCAGTCTCCCTACAACGGTAAATTTAAAACTACACCTTATCTATTTCCGGAAACTAAGAATTTCCAGAAATAGATCAAGTTTAGGTCCAAATTCACTGGTGATGGGGAGGCAAACATCATCCCAGATCTAAAGAATCCTAACTGGGAACACTGTGTATAACATGTCCAGTACATGTATAACATGTTCAAGACATGTTAATTGTGATTCAATTCAAGATAGTTTCAATTTACTTTAAATGTACATGTTGTTGGTGAGGTGGAATAAGAATCATTCCAGATCTAATTTCTTACGGGACACTGGTCATGAACATGTCTAGAACATGTACAAGACATGTTCACTTCTTATTTGCAGTTCGTAATCAGACAAAATAGTTTTTCAATTTAACTTTAAATTTACATGTTGTTGGTGAGGTGGAATAAGAATCATCCCAGATCTTAAAAAATTCTTACTGGACACTGGTCATGAACATGTCTAGAACATGTACAAGACATGTTCACTTCTTATTTGCAGTTCGTAATCAGACAAAATAGTTTTTCAATTTAACTTTAAATTTACATGTTGTTGGTGAGGTGGAATAAGAATCATCTCAGATCTCATTTCTTACGGGACACTGGTCATGAACATGTCTAGAACATGTACAAGACATGTTCACTTTTTATTTGTAGTTCGTAATCAGACAAAATAGTTTTTTAATTTAACTTTAAATTTACATGTTGTTGGTGAGATGGAATAAGAATCATTCCAGATCTAATTTCTTACGGGACACTGGTCATGAACATGTCTAGGACATGTACAAGACATGTTCACTTCTTATTTGTAGTTCGTAAATAGACAAAATACCTTTTTAAATTTAACTTAAATGTGTGTCTGGTGATATGGAGTGTCTCTAAATCCTTATTGGGTGAAAAGTAAAGCCATCTTTAAATAGGACTCGATAAGAACACCAGTCCACACCCACATAATGACGTCAGTGGTACTTCATTCTAATTCCACTGAAATTTGGCAGTATTTATCACTGTATAAGGCAAAATTATAAAAAACACCATGATTTATGTGAGCATTTCCTAAAAATAACTAAAAATACACAAAAAATGATTTTTTGGCTGGTGATTTTAGGAATATTTCACCAAACTTTTTTGTCCTGTTTTTGTGTAAACTTTAAATTTTTTAAAAAAAATACAAGTTCATTTACCTAAGGAAGAATTTTAAGAGGTCGTGGACTTGGCAAATTCTCATAAATATGCAAATTTACAAGTATCTTCCTACCCATATATGATCATACATTCGATTATTTGTTCACATGTCCAATTCATGTATTTTACTATATATGCCAAATTAATAATTTGAGCAAAAATATAAATACCACACACATACACCGTGAGTCATAAAAAAGCAGAACCCGATAAAAAAAAATTACATCTTGGTGAAAATTGCTTCGATTTAACTGAAATTTTGCACTTACATAGAACAATAGTGTACAGGAACAAAAATAAATTATAAAATGTGTTGAAAATATTCACCGGTGGCCTTTTTACGCAAGTCCGGAGTCTACCGCACCTTTCTTCGATCGAATGCCGCGTACAATCCAAGTTTTCTTAATTCGTAGTTTCGAGTCTTCGATATTATTAATCTTCGATTTGTAAACCTTTTTCCTGGAGAACTCCCCAAATTTTGTAGTCCACCGGATTCGAATCCGGACCGTTTGGTGACCAGTGGTCGGGTCCGATGAACCGTGGTGTCTCCCGGTGCAGCGGTTCAACCGTTTCTCGAGCTTGGTGAGCGGGATCTTGTTGAAAAATGAAAAAATCCGACATTTGTCACATGTCCGGACCATGTTTTTTTGTTCCTACACTATTGTTTCATGTAAGTGCCAAATTTCATTTAAAGCATTTTTTAATTTTTTTTTATTGGGTTCTACTTTTTTATGACTCACAGTGTCCATTGTACTAAGTGCCTTATTACAAGTAATAATTCGACAAATATTCTAAGTTTTTCTCCATATATGGACATATATAATCAAATTTCATTTCAATCGAAGCAATTTTCACCAAGTTGTGATTTTTTTATTGGGGGGTTCTACTTTTTTATGACTCAGTGTCCATTGTACTAAGTGCCCTATTACAAGTAATAAATCCAGAAATAATTCAAGTCCACTTTTTTCTCCATATATGGACATAAAACGTCATATATGGTCATATACGGACATGTATAATTTTCCACCCTGATATGTCCATGTATTCCCATATATAATTCGTATAAATATACAAATTATACATGTATAATTTCAGACGTGTCCATATATGGCATTTCCATTATATGTACAGTAATATTTTCACCATAAAATCATTAAAATGTGACAGTATGTCTACTTTAATGTCACCGTTCTATTGTGACCTCCTTGGCGCCATTGTGTCCCAGTTAACATCAAAAAAAAAGAACAGAGACAAATGCCAAAAATAATTCCTCCAAAATTGGAACCGTTAATGGTTAAAAAATTGGATGTTGTATATACGTAACAGAAATTCCCCATCCACCCCATTACATGTTTATTATTCAAAAACATGGTTCTGCTTTCTGCAATGGAATTAGGAAGGTTGGGGGGTTAGTTTTAAGTAAAATAGAACTTGTAGAGGGCGCTGCACTGCCTAAAACTGTGACGTCAACGCAGTTCGAAAAACATCCCCAACTCTACCACTATAAATACATCATCTGGATGAGCGAATATCAAATTTCCTCATTGCCTTTTTTGGCAGGTTTTCTGTCCTATATTTACACCAACTTCCAGGTGGCGCCTCTGGTTGACTAACAGTTTGTTTTTTACACTTTTTTCATGTAATTTATTAGTGTGACGTACTAACTACATCATCATTTGCACAAAAAAATGCAAAACGCAGCAGAAAATAATGAAAAAAAGATGGAAAAAAAGATGAAAAAAAAGTTGTAAAAATTGAAAAAAAGTTGAAGAAAAGATGGGGGAAAAAAATACCAAAATTTTCATTCAAAAATACATTTACGAATTTGGAATCTATTAATAGGAGGGGTAAATCCACGCAGCCTCTCCTCAGGGTCCAGATATTTAACCCCTGTCCTCATTTACGAAAATATCCCACTCCACATATCACTTCCTTGTACAGTAACGTGTAAAATGGGGAACGTCGTTTATCCGGACTCTTGAAAAAGCACCATGACTTCTTATAAAAAACTTCAACGTGATTGAAACATGTTAACTGTTTTTAGTTTTAATAACCTAGAAAACATGTTCTAGTTATGTCCAGATGTAAAAATATGGCCAGATATGTCTTATTATACCCTACACATGGACAAATATGATAATATATTTGCTATATAGATAATGTCTACGATATATTATGTCAATGTCCATATATGGAAGTAAACATGTTTTGGACATGTATGGATCATGTATGGACCACTGACGATTATATAAAGCCATATATGCACTATATTGTATCTGGTCCAGCCAAATATAGAAAAATGCATGCATGTCCATGCATGTCCATGCATGGCCTGTGCATCGTTTTTTGTGATTAAAATTTCAAATAGCTGTAAATATATAAATTTCTAAACATGTTATTTTTATGTTTTTTCAGGTTTCCTAATACATTGTAACCATGTCTGACGACGAGAGAGAATACAGGTATGGTGGACTAATTTTCTGAAAACACATTTTGAAAACATTTTTTGAAAATAATATCGGGTTTTTTACAAAAATTTTAACTTTCAGCGAGGAAGAGGAAGAGGAGGAGGAGGAAGAGTAAGTATATTCAAAAACATTTTTTTAATTTGGATTAGAGTATAGATTAATTTGGATTAGAGTATAGATTAATTTGGATTA
>JAQGAE010005564.1:0-11105 GCA_034696685.1 Julus scandinavius
GACTGAGGAGGGCTACTGACGCTCAACACGACTGAGGAGGGCTTCTGACGCTCAACACGACTGAGGAGGGCTTCTGACGCTCAACACGACTGAGGAGGGCTTCTGATGCTCAACACGACTGAGGAGGGCTTCTGACGCTCAACATGACTGAGGAGGGCTACTGACGCTCAACACGACTGAGGAGGGCTTCTGACGCTCAACACGACTGAGGAGGGCTACTGACGCTCAACACGACTGAGGACTCTGAAATTAGTAATATTTAATTTCAGCACCTCCTAGTGGCGTATGGGCTATTAGTATTGTAAAAGGGCGCAACCATATTGAAAATTATTATTTGATCTGTAAAGATAAATCTGTTGCAAATAAACATTGAATCGTTTAGATAATTTACACACCTTAACTAATTTTTTTCTCAAGAACTCGTCAACAAATCCCCAAAAAGTGGTGTTATTTCTTTTATTTATATAATAAATAAATAATGAAGAATTGAACACAAACACATTGTTTTACTGTACGCGTGTCTTACAAAGTGCCTCAAAGCCTAGAAAAATACTTTTTTTTTTTTCTAAAACACACTTATTTGCGATGGTAAATACTCAATTTTTGTAACAATGAAAGCAAGCATGATCATTGAAATTAAATGGCTGCTATTTTTTTTTCTGTTGCCTCCATTATTATGCCCCATGATGGGAGTTGGGGGTAAATCGTTTTGGGAGAAATGATAAAAGAAATTCCCTCTTGGGGTTTTATTTATCTATGCTTCAGATTGATTTTACTCGACGACATGTGCGGAGTTTTCATCGTGAATCCACGAATCTAATTATCATTAGGGTAAATAAATGCGAGAAAGATGCGCTGATGTTCATTGGATTGTAAGCCTAGGAGCATCAGAGGAGGGTATTGTTCGATTTTAGTCCTTTTTTCAGTCATCTAGCTGGGGATGAGAAGCTTTTATACTTTGGCAAGATGTCACTGCATGACAGATTGCTGTTTGCTGTATAGTGGGGCCATTATTCTGAGGATTGCTGTCATCAGGGAGGAGGGTGGGGGGGGGGGGTCTTTACCCACCCCCTGCAGACACCTACTAATGTTTGGTTCACTGAGATAAGCCAGGAATTAAGTGTTTTAAATATGTGGGAGGCTGCGAGCGAATCAACAGCCCGAAGCTGAAATGCATTTTGGTGACGTGAAATTCACTACAATGTTATTTATTGCGTTGGAAGGAAGTATGGTTTTTATTTTTTTTTGCTTTTGTTCCTACGTAACAAAATGAAACTGTTTTAAGCTGCGTAGGAGTGAACACTCTGAAGAGGGGCTTAGAGGTAAAATGTCGACTGCTTGCTCATACGAAGAGCGGTCAAAAAGTCTTGCATATTCGTTTATTATTCGAAAACCAGATGTCGTACAAAAAAACTGAAATAGCCATTTTAATGAGCAGGAAATTTGCTATTTTTCAAATGTAGGACCCGAGTTTGTGGACACATTTATCCCAACGTTTGATGAGATTGTTTCTACCCCTCTCGTAAAACGCGTTACGTTGGTTATGCGGATATTGCCGAACCGCGAGTTTCGCATCATCGTCTGTTTGGAATTTTTGACCACTCGAGTGGACCAAAGAAATGGAAGTCGCTCGGTGAAAGGTCTTGGGGCTGAATGGCGGATGTTTCCATGTTTCCCACCCAAACATGTTAATCTCACGGGCTGTGGCATGGGCAGAATGGGGACTTCTATTTTTGTCAGTTACAGTTTTGCGTCTTTTCTTAAATTTTAAAACACCACCTCTGTACCGTACTTCGTGAAACACATTTGTCACCCTAAACTCCTAACATTTCACTATAAATTTCACTCGGTTTCATGACTTTCAACACTGAAAAACGAATAACACTTTGTCGTTCCTCTCGCGCGAACACTTTCGAGTAAAGCGCCATTTTGTTTCTGATAGTTTGTTCGAAATTCTGCATGAATTGTGGCACCTTGGAGTGACCTAAATCCCAAATTTCCTGCTATTTAAAATGGCTATTTCAGTTTTTTTCTACGACATCTGGTTTTCGAATAGTAAACGAATATACAAGACTTTTTGACCGGATGTCGCATTTCAGGGAGAAGGATAAGCTTTGAAATAAGATAATTCCAGCTAAAAGATGATAACGATATGCAACATCTAAAGGAGGCGTTTCATCTTCGATTTCAGATTGAATTCTTCGGAGTTGGGGCATGGAAACGAGGAAAGAATTGGCCTTTTATATAATCTTGTGGCTATTCGGTACAAGTGCCGGGAAAAACCAGACTAGCCTCATTGGATTTCTGTTTATTGAGAACTAGTTTCAGACGTGAAGCCAGTGAAGAAAAAAAAAAAATGTGGATTTCGAATAAAAATGACAATCCAGGGTTTAGTTGGGCAAAAATATCGCCATCACCACCGACTAGGGTGAATGGACATGTTCACACACAGTTGGCCCTTTTCCAATAAATCGCAGTCTTCTGACCAATTTAGTCTTAAGTGAGTGTCTGCGTGCGTGACATCTGACCTTCAGATCCCAATATTCGCCTTAATATTCGTTGCGGAGGCATTCGTTAAAGTTTATGGATAGTTAAATGACCTTTGCACCCACAACTTCCATTGTTATCCTGTTTCATAGGCGATTACAGTAAGCAAAAGAACGATTCAAGCCCATTGCTTCACACCATTACACTTTTAGGATGTCCGAGACCACCTAGAACCACGTCTAGGAGTCGACGGCTGACGGCTGAGCCGAGCAGCGACAGCATTTTTTTTCTTTTGATCTCGACCGTCTCCTGAGCGATTGTTCAAATGATTCCAGACACATGTTTCTGGAAAAAAAGTTTGCTGAAACATGTGGTAAGCAAACATTTTTAGCTAATTTGTTTCAGCGAACCATTCATGGGCTGTGATAAGTGTTCACACCGGGCGCCTTAACCCCTGCGTTTGGTTCATCCCACAGCGCCAGTTCTGCTTACCAGAAGTGGTCCACTGGTCACTTGCATTCTCAAGGGTGTCGGATTTCAGTTTTAAAGCAAACCAGGCTTCTTACCCATTGAAAGTTTGAGAATAGATTGAGGTCGTTTTCCACCCCAAGGTCTGTAACCATTCGCTTAACCGGATGAACCTTGGGTCCAGATCAGGCGCCTTAACCCGGCATTTGGTTCATCCCACAGCGCGAGTTCTGCTTACCAAAAGTGGTCTACTGGTCACTTGCATTCTTGAGGGTGTCGGATTTCAGTTTTTAAGCAAACCAGGCTTCTTACCCATTGAAAGTTTGAGAAATAGGTTGAGGTCGTTTCGGTCTCAAGGCCTCTAATCATTTGTTTTACCAGATGAGCGGATGAACTTTGCGTCCACATCGGGCGCCTTAACCCTACGTTTGGTTCATCCCACAGCGCCAGTTCTGCTTACCAAAAGTGGCCCACTGGTCACTCGCATTCTCTGGTTTCGGATTTCAGTTTTTAAGCAAACCGGACTTTTCACCCATTGAAAGTTTGAGAACAGGTTGAGGTCGTTTCGGCCCCAAGGCATCTAATCATTCGTTTTACCGGATGAGCGGATGAACCTTCCATTCGCATCAGGCGCCTTAACCCTACGTTTGGTTCATCCCACAGCGCGAGTTCTGCTTACCAAAAGAAGCCCACTGGTCACTTACATTCTCTGGTGTCGGATTTTAGTTTTTAAGCAAAGCGGGCTTCTCACCCATTGAAAGTTTGAGAACAGGTTGAGGTTGTTTTTGACCTCAAGGTCTCTAATCATTTACTTTACCGGATGAGAGGATGAACCTTGCGTCCGCATCGGGCGCCTTAACCCTACGTTTGGTTCATCCCACAGCGCCAGTTCTGCTTACCAAAAGTGGCACACTGGTCACTCACATTCTCGGGGGTGTCGGATTGGGTGTGGTGATTTTAGTTTTTAAGCAAATCGGGCTTCTCGCCGATTGGAAGTTTGAGAATAGGTTGAAGTGATTTCGACCCCAAGGTCTGTAATAATTCGTTTTACTTGATAAGCGGATGAACCTCGTGTCCACTTCATGTTGCTGTTTGTGGAGATACGGCTTTAGGGGCCTCATGCGGCTTGGACCACCCTGCTTTTCTAGATCTATGGCAATCATACACGTAGGTGTATGCCAATATCATGTGCAACAAGTTGACGTCTGGAGCAATCAAAATAGGCAAATTATAATATAGACTAGCTTTGAATCGCTGTCTGGTATTCCCAATAATGTAGAATTTCAGATGAATATGTAATACAACATCGCGAAAATATGCTCGCAACGTATTCAACATGTCATGTTTTAATTTCCATTCCTGACATGACAAATATACTGCCACGTGTCAACAATGAAATTAAGCCAACTTCACCTATAAATGTTGACAGCTTCTCGTTAATTTTAACAATGTGTTATAGTATCAAAGTGTCAACGTGATGGGGGAACACTCAGACATTAAAATATAAAAAAAATACAGATTTGTTATAGATAACTACATTTGTGGAAGACAATTAAAGCACCGCATAAAAGGTGTTCACGCATCATACTGAATGAATAAACTATGCCTTAATCTGAAACATCAAAAAATAATCTGCTCATACATGATGATGGTGCTCTTTGTGTAATCCAGATGAGATTTTTCACTCCTAGATGAAATATCCATGCATGCATCATATATATATATATTGGGGATGTGAGGCTGCGAGAGAGGGTGCAAACTATACAAAATATTGTCATGAATAAAACATGAGATCGATATTAAGATATCGGTGATGGCATACACACCTCGTGCTATATAGCTTCGCTAAAAATAATAAAACCTGTATAATATGTGTGCAGGCTTTCGTATAGTTTTATTAAATTACAATGAATATTTTGCTCGCTACACTGGATGTGTGTAGTGGGGAGACTAGCGAGCGAGTGCCATATTTTATAGGGATCATTATTGCTGAAAACATTTGCATAAAATCATAAGCACCATTTACAAACGAGTTGCACCAATCACGACATCGATGTGAGAGGGGAGAGAAATGAAGAAAAAAATATATACATAAATACACAACTTGTTAAAAAAGAAAATTTCAGGATTAAAGCACAAGAAATGCATTTTAGCAGTGGAAGATGGTAAGTCATAAAAAAGTAGAACCCCAAAAAAAAAAAAATCACAAAACAATGCATCGATTTAAATTAAATTTGGCACTCACATAGAACAATAGTGGGAACAAAAATGAATTATAAAATGCGGTGAAAATGTTCTCCGGTGGTTTTTACACAAACCCGGAGTCTGACTCGGCATTCTTTGAATGGCAAATCGATTCAATCCAAGTTTTCTTAATTCGTAGTTTCGAGTCTTCGATATTATTAATCTTCGATGTGTAAACCTTTTCCCGGAGAACTCCCAAAATTTTGTAGTTCACCGGATTCGAGTCCGGACTGTTTGGTGGCCGGGGGTTGGGCTCCATGAACCGTGGTGTTTCCGGTTGCAAACAGTCTTGTTCAAAAATGAAAAAATCCGAGATTTGTCGCATGTCCGGAACAAGTTTTTTGTTCCTACGCTATTGTTCTACGTATAAGTGCCAAATTTCATATAAATCGAAGCATTTTTCACGAAATTGTGATTTTTTTATTAGGTTCTACGTTTTTATGACTCACAGCGTAGCTACGAAATAACTTTTCACTTACTTAGCTTTCTGACTTTTTAATGTCCATGGAAATCTTGGAAAATATAATCCAAATTCACGCAAAAAAGCAGACTGAAAAACATTATGTTCTGAAACAAAGACATTCGTTCCATACTGTGGAAGATCTTCACGAGAGTGGAACATTGACACGTGCAGAAGGAATGCAGCACGCGTCAGTTTTGCGCGTGCTTCAAGTTTTGGGCACGTGCCGATGTTCCACTCTCGTGAAGTTGTTCCACGGTATATGGAACGAATGTCTTAGTTTCGGAACAATGTTTTTCAGTCTGCATTTTCGTGAATTCAGCTCGTATTTACCTGGATTTTTATGGATGTTGGGGAGTCAAAAAGCAAAGTAAGTGTGCTCAACTATATTTTGAACAATATCCTTTGTTATCTCACCAGCTCGAGTTTTCCCAATACCTTAAAATGTGGATACTTTGGGCCGGTCATCGTATTTGACAATTTCGAATGTTTTAAGCTGGTTTCAAAGGTTCTTTTTACACCAGTTGTACACAAACTAAAACCGCTTTTGCTAAAACAGGTGAATATTGTGAATATATTATTTTTTTATTTGATAATCTGTATTTGGCACTAGTAACTAAGTATATACTAAATGTTGGGGATCGATTGCAATAAAATCGTGCAAAGAGCCTGTAGCCACTAACGACAAATACTTTTATTACAAGTTAATGTATCCGGAAATTTATTTTAGTATCCCATCTAGAGTTCTAAGTATTGAATTTAAACTGTCGATTTAATTGATGATTTCTCGATGCAAAGAATGAAAGTGGGGACGTCTTTTTTGAATGGCCCCACGCTGAAACCATGCCCCACAAACATTGTTATTAAGGCGTAGCATTATTAATAATTCATAAGTTGCTACAGGATTGCCTAAAAATCTGCCAATTTATCATGCCCCCAAAAACCGATTTTCTAACATCAATTTTCGTTTTGGCTACAAGTCCTAACCCTGCCTCAGTCACCGAAGGGCTTTTTTCCATTTAATCGCCGATAATAGAGAGATTTAGCAAGAAACGTACGTTTCACTAACCGTTAATGTTGACCTCATGACCTCATTTGCAGACGGTCAAATTTGGCGTTCAATAAACGTTTTACATGCAATTTGACAGTAGGGCTCCGTCCCATGTAAAAGTTTCCATCCGTCATGCGCAGACTGTCTAAATTACGTTAAATTTGCCAACCGTTGAAAACGTTCTATGTAAATTCTTCACATTTTTCAAGTATATGTGCAATTTCAAAAAAAAAAAATACGGTTATGTTGACCTTTACCCAGAATCCCTTGCGCGTTTGGAAATAATGACGTCAACGGTAACGGTAATTTTTCTTGCTAAATCTCTCTAAGGGCCGGTTGCACCAACAAAGGTTAAATAAAAGGTTAGCTAACCTGAGGTTATATGAAACCACGAGTTAACCTCATGGTTTGCCTCATTGGTTTTCTTCAAGTTAACCAATGGTCAACTGTTAACTTCCTTTGGTGCAATGCTTTTCCTAGTTAACTCACGGTTAACCTTAGGTTTAGCTTAACCTTTGTTGGTGCAACCGGTCCTAACAGAGAGATTTAGCAAGAAACACGTTTCGCTAACCGTTAATGTTGACCTCATGTGCGCATGCTCTGTTGAACGGTCAAATTCGGCGTTAAATAAACGTTTAACATGCAATTTGACGGTAGGGCTCCGTCCCATGTAAAACTTTCCATCCGTCATGCGCAGACTGTCAAAATGACGTTAAATTTTTTTAACCGTTGAAAACGTTCAATGTAAATTCTTCACATTTTTCAGGTATATGTGCAATTTCAAAAAAACTACGGTTATGTTGACCTTTACCCAGAATCCCTTGCGCGTTACTAGGCCCATGTGAGTTTCTAAATAATGACGTCAATGGTAACGGTTATTTTTGGTGCTAAATCTCTCTAAATAAACGTTTAACATGCAATTTGACGTTAGGGCTCCGTCCCATGTAAAAGTTTCCATCCGTCATGCGCAGACTGTCAAAATCACGTTAAATTTGTTAAACCGTTGAAAACGTTCTATGTAAATTCTTCACATTTTAAAGGTATATGTTCAATTTAAAAAAAAAAATACGGTTATGTTGCCCTTTACCCAGAATCCCTTGCGCGTTACTAGGCCCATGTGAGTTTCTAAATAATGACGTCAACGGTAACGGTTATTTTTGGTGCTAAATCTCTCTAAATAAACGTTTTACATGCAATTTGACGTTAGGGCTCCGTCCCATGTAAAACTTTCCATCCGTCATGCGCAGACTGTCAAAATCACGTAAAATTTGTTCAACCGTTGAAAACGTTATATGTAAATTCTTCACATTTTTAAGGTATACGTGCAATTTAAAAAAAAAAAAATACGGTTATGTTGACCTTTACCCAGAATTCCTTGCGCGTTACTAGGCCCATGTGAGTTTCTAAATAATGACGTCAACGGTAACGGTTATTTTTGGTGCTAAATCTCTCTAAATAAACGTTTTACATGCAATTTGACGTTAGGGCTCCGTCCCATGTAAAACTTTCCATCCGTCATGCGCAGACTGTCAAAATCACGTTAAATTTGTTCAACCGTTGAAAACGTTCTATGTAAATTCTTCACATTTTTAAGGTATATGTTCAATTTAAAAAAAAAATACGGTTATGTTGCCCTTTACCCATAATCCCTTGCGCGTTACTAGGCCCATGTGGGTTTCTAAATGATGACGTGAATGGTAACGGTGATTTTTCTTGCTAAATCTCTCTAATCATCGAATAAAAGTTAGCGAGCCGCACTGTAGCCCTTTCCTAACACAGGTATATGTTTATAAAAATCCAGGCGAGCAATTGCTGCAGTCTCTCCAATTGATCGGAGAGCGAGGCAGTAAGAGACCTAGGCCTGTAAAACTGGTAAATGGCAACGAGGAGTGAACTTTCCCAACCGGTAGTTAATAATAAGCTGTCAGGAGGCCCTCATAAATTACGGTTCGGTTACAGAGTTGCTGAGGAGGATACGATATTTGTAAGTGGGTGACATATTGGCCTCCCCCGGCCACCAGTTGGCAAAGGGCCGTCCGGAAAGTAGGAGCTGTTCGGATGTAGGGCACGGATCAATAGATCCGTAGCAGCTGGTCACGTTGGCAGTTGTAAACGCGTTCAGGCAGCGTTCATTCTCCCTCCTCCCCACGGCACTCCATTAGGGCACAAAACCCCCGAGGAAAGCCGGCAACCGCTATTTAGCGCTGGTATCAGCAATCACCTGCCACGAAGGCGGTCGCAGGGTGAGGGCGCTAGTGGGCAACAGCTTACTCTTTTAGCATCCTCGTGACAGGGAATCAATGGATGCAGGATAGAGGCTTAATACTCTTATTCGGACATTCCAAATCGCGTGATAGCGTATTAACTGCTTGACCTTAATTTCCGATGCGCGGAAAAAAGGATCCTCGGTGCGCATGCTCCGTTTAGGCTTCTCTTCATCGTGACTTCCGTGTGCTCAAGCTTTGGGGCCATTCGAAAAGAACGCTGATCCGCTCGTTGGTCCGTACCACAACTGCTCAACAAACTGCAGCTCGAGCTTTGCCTCTTCTAAGCTCCATCTCAAGCTCAAGCTTGTTACTCAACAAACTGAAGCTTGAGCTTTGTCTCTTCTAATCTGTAACTCAAACTCAAGCTTGTTACTCAAAAAACTGCAGCTCGAGCTTTGTCTCTTCTAAGCTCCATCTCAAGCTCAATCTTGCTTCTCAACAAACTGCAGCTCGAGCTTTGTCTCTTCTAATCTGTAACTCAAACTCAAGCTTGTTACTCAAAAAACTGCAGATCGAGCTTTGTCTCTTCTAAGCTCCATCTCAAGCTCAATCTTGCTTCTCAACAAACTGCAGCTCGAGCTTTGTCTCTTCTAAGCTGTATCTCAAACTGAATCATACTTCTCAACAAACTGAAGCTCAAGCATTGCCTCTTCTAAGCTGCATCTCGAGCTCAAGCTTGCTGCTCAACAAACTGCAGCTCGAGCTTTGTCTTTTCTAATCTGTAACTCAAACTCAAGCTTCCTGCTCAACAAACTGCAGCTCAAGCTTTGTCTTTTCTAATCTGTAACTCAAACTCAATCTTTCTTCTCAACAAACTGCAGCTCGAGCTTTGTCTCTTCTAAGCTGTATCTCAAGTTCAAGCTTGCTGCTCAACAAACTGCAGCTCAAGCTTTGTCTTTGCTAATCTGTAACGCAAACTCAATCTTGCTTCTCAACAAACTGCAGCTCGAGCTTTGTCTCTTCTAAGCTGTATCTCCAGCTCAAGCTTGCTGCTCAACAATCTGAAGCTCAAGCTTTGCCTCTCCTAAGCTGTATCGCCAGCTTAAGCTTGCTGCTCAACAAACTGAAGCTCAAGCCTTGCCTCTCCTAAGCTGTATCTCAAGCTTTACCTCTCCTAAGCTGTATCTCGAGCTCAAGCTTGCTGCTCAACAAACTGCAGCTCGAGCTTTGTCTTTTCTAATCTGTAACTCAAACTCAAACTTGCTTCTCAACAAACTGAAGCTCAAGCTTTGCCTCTTCTAAGCTGCATCTCGAGCTTAAGTTAAAGCATGAGATGAAACCCTACCACAGTGGCTGAGCCTCACATTTGGCTGTCTCGAGATCGTCTTGGCAATATTTTTGTGCAGCTGTGGTATGCATCTGGGACTTGAGACGCATCTCGTTCTCAAGCTCATGCGATTTGAGGGGGTTAGCCTGTACCACAGTTGGCGCCAATGTTAACCAACTCGTGGGGGGCAACCTGGGGCAATTTTCGCCATTTTAATTGCTGGCGGGGTGAAGGACTCCAGAAATGGTCTTTGTCCTAGTTAAAATCTAACAACATCAGTGGATAGAGCACTCGTGACTTACTCTTTAACCCCATTAACAGAATTCTTATAACTAGAAGAATGGGGTGGTGAGGAATTCTCAAATTAGGGGTTTGACATGCAACTATATTACTATACCTTCATTATATATGATGTACTAAAGCGCCATGGAGTGATTTCAGCCTGCAGGTCCCACTTTTGAAACAACTCCATAAACAACGGCACATGTCAGTTGACAGCTTCCGAAGCTGTGCTTGATGACTTAAAAAGATCCGAGGGGAGGAAGTGAGCCTACATGCGTTTATGTTGATAGTAATAAGCAATAAATAGGTCATTTTATTAATAATATTAACTTTTCAGTTTGTGACATCCCAACGGGAGATTGGGGAAGGGATTCTGTGACCTGCTGAGCAACGGGGAAGGGAACGAAGTTACAAATGATAATTATACTCACGAGGTCCCTTGTTAGGTCATAAATACAGTCGAACCTGTCTATCTCGAAATTTCTGGAATTCCCTACCTTTGCAATCTAAATTCAGTGTATTTTCCATGTATATCTCGAAATATGTTCTTCCAAAACCTCTATTTCTCGAATTTCAAAC
>JAQGAE010005565.1:0-11101 GCA_034696685.1 Julus scandinavius
GCCAATAGAAGTCAATACAGGAACCATAGAAAACAATTAAAATCAATAAAGTGTCCAAATAACAATAGAAACCAATACAAATCTCTATTGGTTTCTATTGTTTTTTTCACCAGGGCTCCCCCCTCTTCCACTACCCAAATTTGCGTTTTTCCCCATCCCCCATCGTCCACTGCCCAAATTTGCATCCTTCCCCCATCCCCCATCCTACACTACCCAAATTTGAGCCCTTCTCTTTCCCTCCCATCCTACACTACCCAAATTTTTTGTCCCCTCCCCCACTAGCATCTTGAAAACAACATTTTTATATTGTGTTACTTAAAATAAGTGTACTTATCAAGTTTCAACAATAATGAATTTAATATATAATCCAATACATTCATTTTAATATTTTAGGCGCCCCCTAGTCATCGGCGCGGTTGTCCCCCCTGCACCCTCCCCCTTGCTACGGCACTGTAGTACGGCAGCTTCTATATAGCCGCGGTCACAGCGCAATTTACTTTTGATATATCAATGTTCCATCGAGATTAATTTTATCTGATTAATATATATTTGTTGAATGCATTATCTTAGCACATTTTGGCTGAATCATTGCAAAATGTGACTCATAGTATTTAACATTCTATCCCCACTTTCCACATGGAATTGTTCCATGCTTGTTTATATTTTCCTTGTTTCTTATAGTAATTATTCATATCTTCAGCATGCTTTTTGTATATAGTAAATATGTTTTCTGTTATATATTCTTTCATTAAAATTTGTTTCAAACTTAACCTTTTCTGTTTACTAAATAATATTATAATATGCATGTACCTTGCATGTATCCGAATGTTGGAAGGGGGTTTATTTTTCATTTTTCACCTTAAAATTGTCGATTTAAAAAAAAATTAATATACAGGTTTGAAAAATGTTAAGTAGTTTGCACATGCTGCCAGCAGGTCGCAGCATGATAGGCAAGTGGTGAGCGCAAAAATTGAAATAATAATTTAGTAAATATTAATTTAAAAAAATCTACAATTTTAAAGTGAAAAAATGACAAAATAAACCCCCTTACTGATTTATTAAGCTATTTTAAACAATCTTTATTTTTATTTAATTGTGAATGTCTTTGCAAATTTGGCCCACTGAAACTTAAAACAAATTTATAAATGTCATTACAGCTTTTCTGAAACTAAAATTATTCTATCGATTTTTTTTCTGAGCTAGATGGATAGGTAAATACCACATATAATAATTTAAATAGTTCATTAAGAGTAACACAGTTGGAAACTATTAAAAAAAATTAGTATCACATTTATTTGTAATAGTTTTTGCTGTTGTTATATGAAATGGTATCTTGTATACGAATCTTTCTAAATTTGCAAAACTATCATACAGATTTTTTAATTTTGGCTTAAAATAAAATGAATGACGAAATCTGTGTAAAGATTATTTTAAGTCCTTCGCTGTAGATCCATTTACAGCTGTAGAATCGTTCCATGAAATGTACGAATTTCAATAAATGTGTTGCCTTATTAATAAGATAATACTTCCGTAAAAATAATGTAATACCACCATACATATAACTGACTTTTTAAAATTTTGGCTCAAAATAAAATGAATGACGAAATCTGTGTAAAGATTTGTAAGGTCCCTGGCTAGGACCCCTTAGCGCGAGAAACGAGAGCCGATTGCGAAGGTGCTCTCGAAAACACTTTAATCATAAACAACACAAACGTGATCACACTCTCAGCCCGCCAACTTGCGGGACTTACCATAAACACAAAATAACAGCACGAATTTATATGCACATATCCAGGAGGCTGACCAACTCGGTCAGGCCCCAAATCCATACTACCCCTCCTGCTGCCCCAGGCATCCTTTATATCAGGATTCATCCACCCTGGTGGTAACCCTGGCAGCAGGAATGCAGTCCCTTCTCGAACATTCGCCCTAATTAAGTAATTAGCATATTCATTATGCCATCCGCGCATTACACTATTGCACAACACCACATATCATACATAACGGGCCCAGTCCCGCCATGCGCGGGACTGACCTTCCCAGGGGATCGGCACAGATTATTTTAAGTCATTCGCTGTAAATCCATTTTTGTGAATTCTGTCAGCAGAATTATCGGAATCGTTCCATTAAATGTACGGATTTTAATAAATGTGTTGCCATAATACTAAGATAATACTTCCGTAAAAATAACGTAATACTACCATAAATATGACGGAATACCTCCACAATAGTCGTGTGATCCTTTTATTGCAGTATTTTTTAATAGAGTTCACAACACAGTAAAGACAGCCGATCAAGGAATGGAACCGCTACTTTTTACTAAATCCCAATGACTTCCACGATAAGTGTGGATGTGTGGGATACAGAAAATTCTTTCATTTTGGAATAATTTTGAAGTAAATCTCTTCTATATGAAAGCTGAAACCGAAATTGTATCGTTCATCATATCATATTACCTTGAATTGGATTAGTTTCTCAATGGAGGATATTATTTAAGGAAAGTTCCTTCATTTTAGATAAATTTGAAAGAAATTTAACACGACTATTCCTATAAAATTTACAAATTTTTATTAAAACTGTGCTGGTTTAAATTTCGCATTTGAGGTAGAGGCATAATGTATTCGGATGTTAGATAAAAAATTATGATTTTTGACACATTATATATATATATATTGTATATCATACTTTCATCAGTATTTGAAGAGCTTTCCTCAGATACAATACAAACGATTCTAGTAACCAAGGTACAAACTATTGATAAACATGATGATGACTGACGTGTGTTATTACTCAACATATAGAAATGCGCTTAGTAATTGCTGACGATTAATCTTTGTGTTAAAATGTACATTTTTGTTTTCTGTATACAGTAGAACCTGTTTATAAAGTTTTCCACTTTAGTAAAAAGTTTTTAAGCAGTTTTCCAGTCCCAATATAAACCCCATAGAATTAATGATAACTTTTTTTCCTGTATAACAAAAGCACAATGCATAATGTCAAAATCATAGAAGGTTAGTTTAAGTTATAGGTTAGGTTGGGTATGTTTGAGTTAACGTGAGCTTTTGTCCTTGTGGCATTTGTTCTAAAACCCAAAAAATGTGCAAATAATTTCGCAAATGAGAGATACACGATGTACTGTTACAAGAAAACGTTCATAACGCGAATTAGGTGTTAATTTCATATATGTAATGTACCAGTTATGACCGTACTACTTTTACTGAACTTTTCCACTTAATAAGTTCTCCCCGCTTTAGAAGTTTGAAAACTCATGTCCCTTGATAAAGGTATTAACAGGGTTCTACTGCAGTAATAAGAATGCTCTTTCCTCGAAATGTTTTAATTTGAATTAGTTGATTTCAGTGGAATAAATGGATTTCGTTTTCATTCAATTGGTATGGTGTCATTTAGCTGTAATGAATGTAGTAAGTTAGAATATTCCTCTTCTTTATTTTATTGAAAAATAAGCGTTCTTTTTAGTTTAACGTAAGTTTTGTATCATGAACGTTTACAAAATTTAAGTGTTAACAAGCAATTAAGGAATTTCATAACATATGCTGTATCGTTAATATTATATATTGTTATCATAAATATTGCGTTAAATGGTTTTAGGAATTGGGGACCTTCAGATAGATTTGAAATATGGGATAATTAATTCATAGGATAATATATTTTATTTCCGTTTTCTGTATTTTTATTACAAAAGAGACTGGAAAGTTATATATCTACTCATATCTAAATTTAAACTTTTCAGGTCGTACTCGGGTCATTTAAGTCTACTTGAAGTACATATACGAATGAATAAAATGTACATATGCCATATCAATTACCACACAGCAACAATTCAAATTTTAACACAAGATGATTAATGCAATTGCACGTTTTTATATATCTACTACGTACATATGGTATGGAACTGCATATTTATTAATATATATTGTTTCATATTTTTAGCGATTTCTAGTTAATAGAAAGTTTTATATCAATATGTGGTCAATTTACAGATAAGATTTCCGAAGTCTGACCCCAGGCCACTACCGGCAGTCAACCGTTCCAGTTTTTCATGCCAACATTATAGCCTTCTGATGAATTTTTCACCACTGACAATGGTATATCACAATTTTACCTAATTTATTTCTATATTTACAGCATTGAAAAAATTGATGACAAAATTAGTATTTTGTTCCCTAGTTGTACTCAGGTTTTGTGTATCAAATTGCAATTTTGTTTGTTTCACATGCTACATGGATAACTCATTGGAGAATTCGCAGTATTTGTTGTTGCTGTAAAATGCTTCAAGACCCTGTGGATATCGGCCAAATTTTAATTGGTAAGTAGCATGCTAGCTATTCGTCTTAACAGATTTTATTGTTTGACAATATTTTTACATATCTCAAAATATGCATTATACAACTTTAACACACTTTTCGTAAACTAAAAAAAAATCCAATGACAACGTATTGGATATTATGATTAAGTTGAAAAATATTTATTGGAAACATAATCGCCTAATATATTTTTGATACCTCATAATTACTCATTATGTTTAGAATATTTAATTTATGCAGCATACCTCCTTAAACTTCGTACCAGTGAAGACAGAAATTAATGTCTTAATTAAAGCCTAAGTCGAACTTGTTCTTCAGATGTGTTAGATGTTGACTGTCAGTAACTAATACCATGTACAGTAGTTTTATAATATTTGTTAAGGGGGATTACAACCCTATCCCTTTCAATGGAAAACAAAAAAAGATTAAATAAAAATAAAAATTGTTTAAAATAGCTTTATAAATCAGCAAGGTAATGTTCGTGTCATTTTTCACGTTAAAACATAGAAGATTTTTTTGAAATTAAATAAAATAAAATAAAACCTATTGAAAAGGATAAGTTTGTGATTCCTCTTAAGCACATTCAAACAGGTGACTTAATGCCATAGTGATGTGTGAAGGTACCTACTGCATTAACAGCAGTCATATATAGGGACAAAAAAAAAGTATGGGAACAGTATGAAAGTTGTAGTTCAAATAACATGTAGCCTATTGTAGCGAATAACATTCATATAACATAAAAGCATTCAGCAAAAATAAATTCTGCAAATTAAACAAGAACAAAGTAATTGATAGAACAGTAGAGCTTCCCTGCAAAAAAGCATGGGAACACCTTCGTATAATAGTTGAATTGGCTCATTTTTGGTTATTTGTTTATTGTTAAACTAATAAATGCTGATTAAAGTTATTGGCATTGTTATGGTTTGAAGCTGTAGGGGATACGGTGGCGTCCGAAACTTAACTTTGTTGAAGGTACTAAGATTGCCAGATCCTATGTGAGTATGTTGCACCATAATCTAAAATATATTAACAGATTTTCTCTTACAAAAAAAAACAGTGATCCCAAACATAAAGCAAGGATTTCAATTTTACATGTAAACAACTGATGTCATTGTGTGCTTATTTAATTATTCTAATAGGGGAGACCGGGGCACAGTGGATACACGTTTTAGAATTAATTTTTTTTGGGAAAAAATATTTCACTTATAGCATTTTAAAAGAATAACAGTAATATACAAGCCTTCAGGATCTGTATACATTTTTTCATCGTTTTAGAGCTACTAGTTTTTTTGCTATAAGAGATTAAAGTTGGTTGCGCAGACTGCCCCACTGGACCCCTATACTGGGGCACAGTGGGACATGGCATAGGGTACAGTGGTTCACGCGAAATTAAGACAACTTTAAAAGAAAAAGAACAACACATTGATTAATTCTGTTTAATTCAGCACGTCAATTTAAAATTCCAAGTATAAATTACAAAAAACGATTAAAATTAACCGTAATTACAGCAGCTTTTATATTTTCACTGCTTACTTGTCCAAATGTTTTTTTTTCTGTGATTGTGAACCATTTTTACTTTAAAACATAAATTTAAACATGATTTTATTTAAAGGTATGATTAATAAGAAAATACAAAAATATTTCCCAAAAACATTAATTGTGGTATGCTGGGACATGGCCCACTGTACCCTGTACAACCAATTTGATTTGAATAAGGCCTTACAGCTAACCACATGGCTATTTAACATAAACTTTAGTTTGAAATTCTAGCTGGATATATACACTTGTCAATGGTATATTGCAGCATTACTTATGATTTATCATTACACCTAGAATAAAAATCCAGTTGTGAGTTGAATACTTACTTTTCAAGCTCAAAAACTTAAAACGTAAATCGCTTCTTCTGTGCTTGTGTTAGATGGCAGACATTTTGTTTAATGAAAGAGTGGTGCATACAGCTTCCATGCCCATCACAAGCATTTGGTTACTGCTAAAGCCTGATTTTATAAACGCTTTGAACCACTGTGCCCCGTGGCCCACTGTGCTCTCAGAACTAGATCATATCTATGTGTGGACATCGTAATTTAAAATTTATAAGCGACAAAACATGTTTATGGCTAAGTCCACCACATGCTGGTTAAAATGGATTTTATAATATCCATACTTCAAATTTTGGTTATAAAGGAAAGAACTTTGGCGGAAGACAATGCAAAAATACGTAGATGTTGTTGCTCATAAAATTGAGCTATTTAAATTATAATTCGTGTAATTTATGCAAGAAAATCATTATTTAATTGCCCGCATGATATATGCTGGAACATATCAAGCTATTCCTTTTTTACCATTTACTTGGAAAAATAGCATTCGCATGTTAAAACTGTAAATAGTTTATTATTCGCTTGTATGGAATTGTAATTGCATATTCTCCTCGAATTTTGTTTTGCAAGTTGAAATTTCATTACACACATAAGTAACAACGTTTTCATAATAATTTTATCAAAGACAACGTACATCGATCATTATCTGACAAAATCTCAATATATCACAGGGACAGGGACCAATAAAAGAATATTTCATTGTGAGACAACCCCCAGGTCATGACACAAGAGCGAGGATAGTGGCACAGAGAGAGTGCAGTGGAAGATTTGCGGAGGTCAGAGCAATAGCCGAGGAACACCTGTAACATTTGTCAAATTTATTAATCAGACGAAGCGATATTGCGATTGAACTTTGTTAAATAATGCTGAAGAACATTCAAAACGCAAGCTTAGTAATCAGTTCACTGAGATAATAAGGTACCACAAGAGTCTAAAAACAGAATAAAATAATTAATAAAGAAAAAGAAGACAAATGATAGTAGGTGATCATACGATTGAGAACGACGGATGAGCTTCCAGTACATAGCACAAAAATACGTAGCACAAAAAAGGAAGCAAAGTTCTAGGCGGAATCCGCCTCCGTGGTTCCGAAGGGATAAAGAGATGAGGCAAAGCAAGCCAACATTGGCACGAAGGTAGACGTCCGAACACAAGGTCTGATGAACGACAAGATGGATAACAACTGCTAAACAGCAGTGCTTGAAAGATAATCGGAAAGTTCACTATCCGCAATGGACAGCATAGACTGTATCGGCCACGACACCACGAGATCCAATGAGAGTCACTTTCCGTGGTCGAAGTTGGTTCCCTAAACTCAAGAAGGCCCACATCGGGATTATCGGCAACAAAGGGCAGATGAACTGGCTGGGGAGGCGGCTCTCTTTCAGAGGGCCCCTTCTTACGACTTGATACCCATCAGTTTCGTGCGATCCAACCTTCGTGTTCAAAGCATGACAGATTGGCGACAACTCTACACCGCACAGGCCCTGGCCTCCCATGGCCTGGGGAAGTTCCACATCTCCTTTAATCTTCCCACCCTTGATTCCGCTCGCCTACTGCATGACTCCTGCCAACCACACTTCCTCACATCCCAATTCCTTACTGGTCATGGGATGTTTCGAGCCCACCTGCAACGCTTCCACGTCGCTCCAAGTGCCATCTGCCCCTGCGGCTTCAGTGAACCACAAACTGCCCTCCACGTGTTGACGGACTGTGCTGCACTCTGTGCTGAGCGACAATACAGCGGAATATTGGACCCTAGGGCCTCGGAGCAGATCACTTCCGAAGCCTACTGGGACTTCCTTAAACAAGCTATCAGCAAGCTTGTCAGCCTCAACTGTGCTCCACCATAGTGACCCCGTGCATCCTTCTCCCTCCCCCTCCCTTTTTCATTCCATCTTACCTACTTCAGCCTCCCATCTACCCACAACTTTCCATCTCCCATCTACCACTGCTCTCTCCCAATGCTCCCCATAAGACCTACAGCGCACACAACGATCTTACACGTGCAGTATCCATAAGCTGCGCATCCTCCTTGTAGGGAGTAAACATTTAGAGAGAAAAATAAATAAATAAATAAAAACTCAAGACTGAGTTGGTGCAAAGAAGACCCATATGGTCCGTAGCAGCAATACAGCAAATCAGCAAAACAGCAAACATCAGTAGATCCCATTTGGTTGATTCAGGATGTAGCGTGCACACATGTCAGAATGTTTGGCTTTGGGACTGTTCCCAGCAATAATTCAGACAAACTTCAGGTGCAAATGAGAGTGACAAATATTTCAAATGGCCTGAGCCTGAGCAAAAAGAGGATTTGCATTCTAGTGCTGCAAAGAGCACAAAAAAAAGAAAAAGGGAGTGTTGCTTGACTCCTGCTCTGAACAAGTCGTTCTCAAAAAAATAATACCTGAGAAAAAGAGAGATCTTAAATACATTTTAAGGAGTGTTAATCCTGTCAGGAATTTGCGGGAAAAGAAAAAATTGCATTTTAAGAAATGTTAATTCTAGCAGGAATTTGCAGGAAAAAGAAAGTGCGCAATGGACAGGTTAATTGCTTAGAATTGTTACCTTGCAAACGAGAATTTTCAAATAACAGGTATAACATTATGAACTATTGTCCCTTTATCAAAATTGTATAAGGAACAGAACAAGTTTCGAAATTCTAGAGATTTGCATTGTGTGAAAGAATGCGAAAAGTTTCACATTAGAAAAAAAATTGCATATAGGGTGACCGTGACGTAAGAATTAATATATCTCACATTCATTAAACGAGAAGTTATCAAAGAGTGTTCTTCAAAACTATACATACTTTAAATAATTTTCAAACATTAATGTAACAAGATTCCAATTGTACTAATAGGCTAAAAATAAATATGCAATTATAATTATAATGATACAAGCAATCTCAATACATCTTAGCAAAACAGATATTTTGTTTTAAATTTATTTTTACTTTTTAAAACATCATTCTGTGCTTATTTTCACTGTTTTATGGAAATAAATATATCAAAAAATATACCAGTTACCAAAAATAATGATAAAAACCAAGCTCTCCAAAATCCCTAATTTTATTTTTTAAGTTGATCAAGGCCAACATATATAGACTGTAAGTGAACTGAAATTAAGGATAAAATTGTCTTCATGCGCGTGGGAGGAGGCGTTGAATCGCTGTTCAATTTTTGTGATGGAATGTAACCCCTCTCGCCCATCGCTAAAAGGGGTTGGACACCCCTAGTGTATAGATGAATGAGGGATACAAAAAGAAAGGTCAAATCGTCAACTTCTGAGTAGGACAGGACGTTTAAAAGGAAAACAAGATAATGCAAGATAAAGCAATTGAGATAAAATAAAACATATTTTTCCATTGCAACAATCATTTTTTCTAAAGGCTAACTCTCATTTACGATTTGAGATAAACGGACTTTTAAGATAAATTGATTATCACTCGGTATATAACTGGTAAAATGGGTTGAAGGAGTCAAAGTAAGGTTTGGTGTTCGGTTTTACAGAATAATATACTCATCTTTATATGCGCATGTATGATAACCGAAAATGAATTTAATTCCTATTCATGTTTTATGGATTTACACAATACTTATTGCAAGCGGTTCAATTTTAAAGGTATCATGTACGGGTAAGTTAGGTCGAATATTTCGGTTATTTATTAACGTAAATTTCTTTGTTCTGGTCGTATGTTTCACAATTAAAATGAATGAGCTTTCGATTTAAATGTGCATCAAATTTAGTATTACAGAAAACGTGTTGCAGATAATGTTAATTAATCTTTTTTCTTCACGAAATATGCTGAAGTAAAAACCAGTCTCTTAAATAGTTTATTACGAAAAAAATAAAATTTATAAAAATTATTAAATACTGTATTAAAAGACATTTCTATTGTTCAGTACACCTGTACCTCCACATACGCCTGTTCTTTATACGCCCTTTTTTAAAATTATGGCACTGTTTCAATTTACAGTCCACAATGTTTCGTTATTTAGTAAAAAAAAATGCTGTAATTAAAGAAAATGTGCAAAGTTACACCAATTTGCAAAAAAAGGTCTGATTTGGCTAACAATCAAAAAAAATAAAAAAATTTCAGAAGGAAACAAATACAAAATCACAATGCAGAAAGAATTGATTCGTTATATGGCTTTTCAGTTTACGGCCCACTTTTCCGGAAAGTATTTAGGCCGTAAAGCAAGGTACAAGTGCATCTGGGTACTGAAATATTAAATTACATTTGTATAAATATGGTAATCAATATCTGTAAAAAGTAAAATGTTTAAAATACAGCATAATAATTTAATGTATCTAATCCAAAACCAAATAGAAAAAATTAAAAAAATTATGCATAGTTCTGTATCACATGGAAAGTCTCCATTAAAAAATATTGCTAATAAATGTGCCATTGACGAGATGGCAAGAAAAGTCATTTTAATCAAAAGCTGTTTTAACCACAGATAGCACAGCAGCACCAGCCACAGAGAGCACAGCAGGACCAACCACAGAGAGCACTGCTGCACCTACCACAGAAAGCACAGCAGCACCAACCACAGAGAGCACAGCTGCACCAACCACAGAGAGCACGGCTGCACCTACCACAGAGAGCACTGCTGCTCTGACCACAGAAAGCACAGCAGCACCAACCACAGAGAGCACTGCAGCCTTGACAACTGAGAGCACAGCTGCACCTACCACAGAAAGCACTGCAGCCTTGACAACTGAGAGCACAGCTGCACCGACAACTGAGAGCACAGCTGCACCGACCACTGAGAGCACAGCTGCACCTACCACAGAAAGCACTGCAGCCTTGACAACCGAGAGCACAGCGGCACCAACCACAGAAAGCACAGCTGCACCCACCACAGAAAGCACAGCAGCACCAACCACAGAGAGCAC
>JAQGAE010005566.1:0-11100 GCA_034696685.1 Julus scandinavius
TAATCTCTTTTTGTTTGGCTGTGAGCAGGTTTTAAAATTTCACCCATTGAAAGTGATAGGGTTGTGATCCAGCTTAACAAGCAAAACACAAAAATCCTAAACTTGATTATTGGTAGATCGCCAACAAGGCATATGAATGGTTGTGTTAGGTTGGAGTACTATAGTTCCCCGTGAATGTTGCCCTAGCCATGTGACGTATCAAATTATTCGTCTTAATTAGTAGAATCCAAATGCACAAACTTAATAATGTGCACATTGTATTTTAAGCTCAGAGTACTAATGAGCTAATTTAGCTAATGAGTGGAAGAAAAGGTATCCTTTATTATAGATTAAACCTCTGTGTTTAAAGAAAGTTTTCCATCATGACGGATATATACTAAATATTATATCAACACTACACCCGAATATTTTACAGAACTCCACGGGTAGAAAAGTTAACATGTCCATATAACCATCAAGAGTCATTACAAATACAGTATATGGGCCACAAAAAACTGCAATATAGTATACATGTATTCACCACAGTATACTGTATGGCATTAGGGATACAGACGCCATGAAAAGACGTGTGCGAATTAACAAATATGGCCATACATGCATTTACATGTCCAGACTTGCCAAATAGTCTAGACAATTATATAAAAACCATACATGGCTCGATCATGATATTCCCATCCGGGTATACGCATTGCCTATTTACTCTCTATATGGTGCATGGACAGCTTACATATTGGTAATGGCGATGTTAGGCTGTATCGCTAAATTACCAGCTCAGTATTCTTTATGTCTGGCACAAACATCAAAGGTTGTGATTTAATAGTCATCATCCTTCATTTTGCGTTATAAAAACGCTAGTTATTATGCATTCTATAGCGAATGGTTTTTTTTCTCCATTTCTCCTGAAACGGATGCTCCAGAACGCCATTGCAGTCAACCCTATATCGCCATATTAATATCGCTGAAATAATATGTGCTTTAATGGCATATTCGTCGCGTGTTAAATGCCCCGGATAAACCATGTTAAAACCCTAAGGTTTGCTCGTTGACAACCCTACAGCACACCCAGCTGATTTTCGTATCTTAATCAGATTAGATTTTTTTTTTTTGCAACGGGGTAAGGACATAAAAGTAAAACCATGCAACGATAGTTTTAACCCGTTTTACAGCCTGGCTACGTCCTTTATCAAGTTTACACGCTTCCACACTAGTGATTTCGAGCGACTTATGTTTGCATTCAGTTTTGTTGCTTTCCTGCTTCCTAAAAAATAATTCCATGCAGATAGATTATTATGCTTCGTCAAAAATCAACGTTCAGCCTCTTAAACGTTAATTATGACACCGTTTAAATGTTTCCAATCGAATTTCTATGGAATTGAAGTTAACTTCCTAATCATGCAAGAATAGCTGGAATTAAATTTGAACCAGCATCTCTTGAAACCTAGGAACACGTTTTAGAAGTTCCTAAGAATTTCATATAAGCTGTCCCTGAATACCTGCTTGGAGGATTTTTCCCCCCACAGGGATTTCAGCACCATAAAGCCAACATCGTAACCAACTATAATTGATTCGCCGACGTTTCGTGTTTACGTAAACTTGTCACATTTCAGCTAAGCCAGTGACAATTTTTCCTTTGAACTTTGTGGTGATTTTTGCCAGTAAAATGTAGCGGATGAAATAAGCACGCTAATCCTACATGAGACCTGCACCTACTTAGGAACTCTGCTTTGCTTTTAAAATTTTGCCCTTTTAGTTGTGTGAAATGTCGCTGTTATTTGTCCACTGAAATCCACGTTTTACCGCCAACATGGTTGGAAAATTCAGCCATTTTCGCCACCAACTAATCTACTCTTCTAGTTAATCGTGTTTGATCTGCTCTTTATGAAATTATGGTTCTATGAAAGTAAACAAAGCGGCTTTATTGATGTATCAATCAAGTATGACAAAATTCACACTATGGAATTATACTTAGAAAAATCTTTTAACCTTTAAACCCGAACGATTCATTTGTACAGTTAAACAAGTATAACAATGTCCTCAATAGTTACTAACTAGACACCACAGAGTAGGTGTCAAAATATAATTAGTAAAAAATAGTGTTAATATCACCAAGTGCAACTTTTGTTTTTTATACACGAATAAGTCCTTCTTTGTATGTTCTGTAAATAAAAGTACGTGTCTATTTATTTATGAAATTATTTTTCCAGGCTTAAAAATAATTCGTGTTGAACCCGCGATTTAATCGATTTAATATGTAGAAAAAAAGTTTTTTAAAAAAAACCTGTGTCGCTGATCCATATGTTTAGCGTTGGCTTAAAGGTTCGTACGTTATTTGTGTTTAGGCCTGTATTACGGCCTGGATCTTTAGCGTAATGCAATCCATTATATCGGGTTGCCTACATAAATGATTATGTACATAAAGGGAACATAAAATCAATGTTACAAAGGCGTAAGAAGTTAGTCAGAAAGGCAACCCACTTTTTTCGTCGTTAATGCACCCCCACCCCAATCTTTGAAACCACCCTCTCTGCCTATAACCACTCAGAAAACCAATACATTAGCCCGGGCTTAGTCCTGCCTTCAAACTACATTACAATAATGAATTGTCTTTCGATTTCCCCCCACCACCAACGAAGACAGGGGGCGAATGCCATGATATTTATATAAGAGAAAATGACAGCTTCGAGGACTCCACAAAATCTATTGTGCCATTAATCAGAATTTTTTTAATGCAAATTTACATTTCTCTATTATTGCATTTATGCTGGTTGCTTGGTATTGTAGATGAACACTGATGAAATTCCACACAAGGCTCTTATAGCGTGGCTTAAACTGTCCACATAACTTTCGCATATGAATATAGAAGGCGCTTATCGATGAAGTGCCACCTATTAGGCCAATTTCTTCAATAAATCTAAATATAAAACATCGAAATAGTCGTTCAAAGATTAAAGTTTAATGGGCGGCTGAATCAAATCACAGCATGATTCAGGCAAATAGCAGTGATAAACTTCCGCACCAAGAACCTACGGTTCCTATGGAGAGTATGCATGGTGTGTTAAGAAATTATCTCATACATAGTACATCTTTGCATAAAAGGGCATTGTAGTCTTTAACTACGTGTATAAGCAACTGCCTTATGAGCTGAAAAAGCTTGGAGTTTACATACCTATGACTCGGATTCTATCTTAGAGTATTCGAGACAAGACTTCTTACATGCGAGGTTTACTATACTATAACAGCTCCACCATTCTCGCCAGTGGTGTTCTACATTCCTCATCAAGCCATTAATTAAACTTGCACAAGAACCTTGGGAGAAATGATGTTTCTGTACCTGTTTGGCTATTGAATATTTCTGTGAGGCTATAGTATGGCCTTAGCTTCGTCCGCAGTGTAGACAGCAGGTGTTGTGGTTTGCCTCGTCAATGTGAAACTTAGTAAATGCAATGCATTTTATCGACTTTGGTTCAGAAAGAAGAAGAAACCCTAGTGCAAAGTGCGATGAGGAAGAGGAAAGAAAAAAAAGTGGCTTGCGCAGCAGCCTCTTTAAATATTACATGGGACAGGCACGTCAAGAGAGTCCCAAAAGAAATATAAGAAATCCATTAAAAAAGGCTCCATTTTTGCAAATGGCCGACTGCATTTTTATGATCCGTCGCGATACAAACAGCAATTCTTGTCTCTATCAGATGGAAATATAAGACGAGAGCATCTGCATCGCCTCAAAATACCACCAAGAAAAGCAAGGCAAAGGCAGCAATAAACCCGATGAAAAGAAAAAGTAGAAATATGTAATCCTCATGCAGAGTTTGGACAAAATGTAAAACTAAAATTATCACCAGGTTGAAATAGGAAAAATTTGCCTTTGCCATACAGGTGGCATGGAAAGTTTACCGGTTAGACATTCGACACAAAATTGGAGGAAATGTGTATGCACAACTACTGGAACAGTTGGACACGACCGTTGGAAAAGTTGGATAAATTGCTATAAAAACATTGCGAACATTGGAGGGTACGAAAGCTGATTTTATAATGTGCCAAGACAATAACCCAAGTCACGAAATGGATTTCGCATGGCCTTGCGAGGATTGAATGATTTATCTGAAAAGATTTGCATAATCTATCCAAATCTGCTTTGGTCCAAACTATTCCGTGACTTGACTATTTGAAAAAAACAACGAAAACTTTAGCTTAATAATTGCTTAATGAGGCCAAACTATACTTAGAATTCCGTATTTTAAATAACCTACTGTATGTGTACATACATCATTTTTTGGAAATATTATCTGTTCATGAACATTGAGATGAATTTTGTTGAACTTCACCTACAATAGCGGTTACTTTGTGGCGACAGTAATAGCACCTAAGGCAGAACTTAAAACTAAAGTTAAAAGTGACTGCTGTGGTAATTTAATCTCCTACAAGTGGTTAATATATTGCTTGTTTATATAATGGTTTAAAAAATGTCTCTAGTTTCAAAGGCCGAGAAAATTGAAACTTCAAAGATAGTATTCTGAAATAAAGTATGTTCTTAAGTGTCCTAATATTGTGATAGTACAAAGTTACAAACAGCGCTACATGCATATTGATCATCTTAAGATCCATTTTATAGCCGAAATATCGTTGAATTCAATTTCAGAGAACAACAAGTCGAACGTTGGGATGTTAATTAAACTTCTTTCAACGTAAAAAACATTCAGTGGAATGGAAAAATACTCGCTAAAATGTTGGTATTTTAATCACCATGGCCTATTTTGGGAGGGTTTTCTATCCATCCAGTGCTAATGTCAGCAATTTACACTCGCCTAAGTTTCTACAGTATATAGATCGTAGCTATTATTTCTAAGTATATACAACTTGAATCATATAAAATACAAGATTATGCATATGAGCAACTTATTCTTTGCACATGAGATTGCCGTTTGGTTTCAGAGGCAGGCATTTAAAGGCTAAGAAAATTGCTTTCTAAGGCATAAATTAATGCTCGATATCACACGAACACATCGCAACACTGGCGTATTTTCTTTTCATATTTTTATTATCACGGGCATTATAAACGAAGGAAGTCATTTAGGCAAAAAGGCGCATGCAGAAATTGGAAAATGCAAAATTATATTAAATTAATTTGGAAGAAAAACTCGTTAGACCGCAATCGATAATTATGAGAACAGTCTGAAGATATCGTACAATTAATGAAGGTTTTGCTTTCTTCAATATACAAAGTGTATACAAAGTACAAAAAAAGGGAAACTAAATCATTCCTGAATCGCACAATGCTTTTCCGGACCAACAAATCATACTGTATGTGATATAACAGCAATCAAATACTATATTTCCATTGTTCTAGCAACATCTAAAATTACTATTCATTTTTCTCGTGTCACATAATTATTTTTGGAACCCTCACAGGATGGTTCATATTCAGGATATAGAGAAGGTCCAGTATATTGCAGCCAGATTTGTTACGGGCGATTACCCCCAGCGTGTGCAAAATAACGGACATTTTTCAAACTTGTATATTAATTTTTAAATAATCTACCATTTCAAAGTGAAAACCAACAAGCGGATGCCCTTGCTAATATATCAAGCCACCAAAAACAATTCTCACCCCCACCCAAACCTCCCTCATTCAACTGTGAGTATCTTCGCAAACCCGACCCATTGAAAAGGATATGTAAAAGCGCAATTTAACAATGATATCCAAGTCGCTACTGACGTAGGAGCATTCTCCTGAAATGATTGGGTACGACCACCACCTTCCACATCTAAGAAGTGTTAGAACATCCAAGTGGGTTGTGGCGTAACAAGCCCATCGTTATTATAGTAACACACACGACGTAAAATCCCCAGGTAATGTAACAAATTGTTAGTGGATTTATGTAGTAGTTTTACGACTAAGTGCCAACAAAGTGCAAAAACCTTGGCTAAGATTTTTTTTGTTGCGTTTTATACACAGATGAAGCTGTATTGGCGCCAAATTTCATTCACAAGGTGTCTGATATTTATTTAGTCTTTGGAACCGTAATTTATAGCACAAAAAGCACGAGCTTAAACAGGCATGAAACAACAGGCAGTAATTGGACTTTTGGCTTGTAAATACCTCGTAGATCCACGAACAAGTTGATTACGAGTCATAAATCTTCACGTATACGCTTCGGTTCCATTTTGTCACAAAGTATAGCGACAGCCGCCGCCATCTTGTTTGCAGAATAGATGTCTTATTATTTTTGCACAATTTCATTAAACGTTTGCGGGTGTGAATTTCACTCCCTTTTTCTGCATTGCCAGGACGTGGATATATTATTAGTAATTCATCAGGCAAGAATCTCTCCTCGTTTGTCATCGGAACATTACTTCTCAGAACAGTAGTTATAGACACACTTTTAATAGGCAGTACATACACTAAATGTATGGACACCCACTGGGACCACTAACGAAAAATATACGGATACCTGCTGGGTCCAACATCGCGACATAGAATATCGACATAATATACTAATAATAGATGAAACAAAAGGTTTTTCATTAAAAACAAAAAAGTTTAAAACAGAAGGAGAAGGAGGAGGAGCACGTCACGAGCAAGGCTTTTTGAATAGCTCACATTTCGTAAATTTAATGAAGCGAAATGATAACAAGTACGCGTTTTCTGCTTCAATGAATACGGAAATAACAGCAGTCTGTTTTAAACGTGTCGTGGTGGGGTGATAATTACATATCAGGAACACACTCCCGCTTTTTAATCGTAAAAACAATGAGTTTTCAACACAAAACTCATCCTAATGCAGCTTTTCGTTAGAAATTCATATGCTAGCTTCTATAGCTTATAGAACCCTGTATAGACTTAAGTCTGCTTTAAGTTTAAATAATATTGTGCATTTCTCGCTATGTTTTTAAAGAATGTAAACAAATAACTTATAACCGAATTTGAAACGAAATATTTGCTTTTCAGTTCCAAGATTTGGAACTATTTTTATATTTGCATATTCATATAAATTTTTCAATGTTACTATTAATTAGATTTCATAGAGTATATATTCTCTATAAACTCGTAGACGAATAAGTTTTAAAAAAATTCAGTAGCATTAAACTAGGGATGGTCATGCCACTACTTTTAATTGATTATAAAACGAATTGGGGTCAAATCGGTTGAAATGTGAGAGGCCGTACAAAAAAGTGCAAGGGCACATGACGCTATTTCAACCGATTTATGCAAACTCGACAGAGGACTGACTTTGTGACGTCAGCAACTAGGCACATTCGACTTATGTATTCGCACTAAAAAAAAGAGCTGAAGTGCGCATGCTCACACCTTAACTTATATGGTAGCAGACGATATTCGGGTAGGAAAAAATCGGGCATTAATCGGCTAAAATTAGTTGCGTGACCAATACGAATTTAATGAAAATATAAAGTATTCTTTTAAGAGAATTTAATTTGCATAAAATCGGTTGAAATATTTGTGCAAATTAGTTTTTTAATCAGCTAACATTAGTTGCGTGACCATCCTTAGTTTAATTATAATATTAAGATAATGTATTTATTTTAGGAGAATCTGCACACAATTTGTTGAACTGTTCATGTGCGCATGCGCTCTCTTAACACCTC
The DNA here is from genome assembly GCA_034696685.1 of Julus scandinavius. Classification (NCBI taxonomy): domain Eukaryota; kingdom Metazoa; phylum Arthropoda; class Diplopoda; order Julida; family Julidae; genus Julus; species Julus scandinavius. The sequence goes on from JAQGAE010005566.1 coordinate 7,603, forward strand.
GCACATTTCAACCAAATAATTTTTTTAATCAACTGAAATAAGTAGTGTGACCACCCCTATACTAAAATGAAAAGCCATTAAGCAGTTGTTTTAATCGCCGTCTACGTTAATAGGGAAATAGCTGAAATAAAAAGGCAGACATTGTGTATAAAAACACTGGCATCTTCTTATAGTGCCTAAGGAAACCTCTTAAGATCTTCGTACAAGCTATTAAAATTAGTGAGATTAAAATGAGGAGCTATGACGTTAATGCCTAGCCTTGTCGAAAATAAGCAAATCACCTTGGCAACGAACCAATAGGCAAAATTTGGTTAAATTTAATACATGACGTGATTATATCATTAGGGCATGCTTAGCTATAGCATTAAAGGATCACCGTCAATTAGCTAAACTACATTATAATATGCAAATGATTGCCTTACCTGTTTATAGCATTGTCGTTGAAAAGGGAAAAATGGAAATGGCTTCACGGGTTAAATATTAATGCTTCATTCGCTAAGTCCAACTTAGTAATTCGTCACGAACATCCATGGATTTTTGAAACGAAGAAAAATCCTGTATCAGAAAGGGTTTACAGTCAGAGCTCATACTGTTGATAGATCCATGATGAATATGATGCAAGGCTGATCCGAGGGAAAATAGTCCTCCTGCCATAGATGACGTAATGATTTGACCTCATCAGTGGTCATCAGTCAAAAAACCCGGGGCATCAAAAATTCAAATATTTAAATATTCAAATAATTCGCATATATTGTATTTACAATTGTCCTATCTCCTAAACTGAACTTCGTGTTATTTTAACAATATAGGTCCATTAACACACAATAGATGTGTCCGTTCTGTTTCAGTTCAGGGAAATCTCTTCAGTGCCATACTTTTTCTTAGAATTCTGCTGAAGTATTTGCACATTTCCGGCGCAGTGTCGATTAATTTTGCATCAGTTGTAACCCTGAACGAATTCGGAACTGACATGTAACTGATATGCGTAAATGAACCTTAATTTATGCAATTTGTGGGGGGAAGATATTGAAGGTTACTTCATGCTTTTTTTTCTATTAGACTATAAATGTATGCATTTAAAATGTGGAAAGTTTCAAATACGTTGCTCAGTATAAATGAGATTGACACGTGCTGTTTATGTTCTAGACATGTTCACGTGAAACGAAAAAAAATAAGTCTAGAACATGTAGATCAATCATTAATCCGTGTTAAACAATTATACAGGGTGTCTCAAATCTCAACCACAAATTTAATCAAACCTATTGTTTTGAAATGTGTATTAACTTTCTAAAAATTCCTATCTGAACTAAACACAATCTGTTTTGCGGACCCCGAGGGCAATCCATAAAGGATGAAGCTATAATCCAAGGAGATAACCGCGATACCCCACTACCAATATCTAAAAATGTAGGAGTGTAATAATGTTAAATTTCGATGAAAAAGGATATGGATTGGTGATGAGGACGAGGCACCATGACCTGGGTCGGGCCGTCTGTTGAAAATAGCCCAGTGAGATGGGGGCGAACCCTGGGTACGGGAGGTACTCCTCCTGGTCCGTGTCCCCCATGCTTGAAAAACCGTTTTCGTTGGGTGCCGACAGGCTGTCGGGGGCGCCATCGTCGCCGGTGCTGACCCCGCCATCTGGGGGAAAAACCACGGAAATTTCGCAGTGAGGTTCGCGGATGACCGGGGTCTTGACCCGTACCGAAACGCGGTTGACCTCGTCCACCAGGGGCTCCATTTGGTAGTAGGGGAAGCGACTATCCGAAAGGAGGACTAAGAGACGGAATGTCCGGGGTCAGCGGCGAAGGGTTTTAGTACTGGCTCGGGCACGGTTTCCCTCCGATGGTCGTGCGGCGGTGGTGCTGCTGGGCATTACCACCGGAAACTTCGGACATAGTAAACGCCTTGCGTAGACGACATACTGACGACGAGACACACCAGGAGGCAATCAAGACGCGGAAAATCCACGGGAAATACGAGATTCGGAAAGATTCTGAAGAGGCATGATTTGCAAAAATCCTTCAGTGACCAATGCGAATTCTCATCCGGTTGCACAAGCACGAGTTATTTAACAAAATGACGTGGACATTGTTCACTGAACATCCGAGGTTCGAAAGTTCTAACAATCGTATCCGAAAACACGAAATTTCACACACAAAATTGCAGAATACGATGACGAATTGCGAGAAATTCGGTCAATGTCGAACGAAAATTCACGCATCAAGGCGAACTAATATCCGAAAATATAATCGTACGAGAAAATTTGATTCTGATGATAATTCGGGGAAAAAAACTATGAACTCAGCAAAATTTGAGTAAAATAAAAAAAAATGACGAAATTCGACAAATTTCTGTTCGCAAATATTCTAACTTGAAAACATGAGTCACAATACACTAAATACTTTTTTTTTAAAACTAGGGAATTTCGAGATAACACCAAGAAGCGCTTCGCAAAATTCGATAATCAACTATGGATGAAATTTACATTTTCATCAGCTTCCGGTTAAATAGTAATACGCTGAAGAGGAAAAAAAAACAAATCAGTATTTGGGAAATTTTTTTGTCGAATTTCGATTGAAATTTTAGAGAAAACCGGAATCCAGTTACGATTCCGTTGAAATTTGGTCGAATTTTAAAGGACTGTAAAAAAAAAGCTCGATACTTTCGATGAATTTCCCTGATGAAATGAACGGTGCTTAGCGTAATTCCCTCGCTGATTCTCTCCGATGAAAAGAAAATTTGAAGCAAAAAGTAGTTGAGAGTGCACAATCCAGAACGATGGCGAAAGAGAAGATTCAACAGATGAATCCGGCTCGCACGGCGAGCAACAATTTGAAGCGGCAGCGAATCTGGAGCTACGGCAGCGACTCGGTCTGACGGCGGCGGAGACCAACTGCAAGAGGCGGCCGGGAAGACGCCAGTATGCTCAAACCCAGGATCGATCGGCGACGGTCGCGCCCTCCGACGCCACTTCACGCACACGACGCGGCCTCGGACAAACTTTCATCAAATTAAACTCGTGATTTTACACGCAATTTTTGGATTGAACATGCCTCAAAGCAGTTATTTTTTTCCTCGTCCAAATATTGGTTTTCGGTGATGGATGTAGTATTTAAATTGTATATTGGTAAGGTGCTCAGCTGGGAAAACATGTATGAGCCTTGTTTGGGAATGTAGCACTTATTCTACTGTATATACTAAGGCTAGACAAGAAATTTAACACCACAAATTCTTAGGTGTTCGTCCATGTCTTTGGATGGAAACATGTGGAAAAACTATGTATATATTGTATTCAATTTTTCCAGTCTCTTTATATTTTTGAATGATTGACTTAACTGTTGGTACTGTGAATTTTCGCAATTTCAGCAAATGTTTCTTCTTCATTTCTTAACTGTACTATCAATTTTCTTACTTCTTTACTGGTTTCTCTTCTCTTCTACATTTTGTAACATTTTTGACATTTTAATAATGACAGCAGCTTTTTATTCTCTTCTG
>JAQGAE010005567.1:0-11097 GCA_034696685.1 Julus scandinavius
TAGGTTCCGAAGGAGAGCCTCACAAATTCTATTTTATACTAAATTTCGATTTCATGTTACTCACACAGAATTCCGGTGTGGACCACGTCGTTCCTGTTTGCTGCTGCTGGAGAAGAAGAAGATCTCTATTTCGAGGCTGAGTCCCACCTTTATACCCCTGCTGGAGACCAAAAGGCGGACCCTGCCTCGCAATCAATGGTAAGTTCTTTCCCCTCTTTTTCCTGCTCAGGTGCAGTGGGCTTAAGTGCCCAAACGGTTAACTGGGTCACGCCCCAGTGCGCTGCCTTTATGGGTGCTGTACCGGGCCCTGAGTGTCTCGTCGGTGCCCCCAGGATACAGACGCAGTAGGGGAGAGAGTCATGGCCCTTTTGGCGGCCCTGAGTTACGGGCGCCAGAGTAATCCCCTGTAAGGTGCGTCCGTGATTACGGTCTGGGGGAATGGACCCGCCTCCAGTGCCCCAGGGGCTTGACGGCCTCCCCTCCTAGATTACAAGCTAATCCAGGTGGGTTCCGGCCATCAGCTGCTCAGGGATGGGCTGTCCTTGCTTCCCCCCCCAGGTACCTAGGCCTCTCAATATTCTAAATAGCTAGTTTACTTTCTATTTTAGGATCTAAGACTGTTCCCTTCTATTCTAGTACATTCAAGGAATGTTCACTATATTTTAAACAATCCAGGATTGCTCACTTTCAACACTAGGACATTCTAGAACAATTTAGGACTTCAGTTTCTATGCTAGCTAGAAGTAACATTCTAGGATTGTTCCGGACCAGGGCATTCTAGGTCTGTTCATTTCACTTTCTATTCTAGGACATTCAATGGCTGTTCTATTACAAGCTAGGAATGTTCACTTTCTATTCTAGGACAATCTAGAATTGTTAACTTTCAACACTAGGGCATTCAAGACCTGTTCACTTTCTAGTCTAGAAATATCTAAGACTGTTCACTTTCAACTCTGGGACATTCTAGGACATTCAAGAACGGTTCACTTTCTAGTCTAGAATTATCTAAGACGGTTCACTTTCAACTCTGGGACATTCCAGGACATTCAAGAACTGTTCACTTTCTAGTCTAGAAATATCTAAGACGGTTCACTTTCAACTCTGGGACATTCTAGGATATTCTAGGATTGTTCACGTCTAGGACATTTTTGGTCTGTTCACTATATAGGACATTCAAGGACTGTTCACTTCACTTTATACTCCAGGACATTCAATGGTTGTTCTATTACAAGCTAGGAATGTTCACTTTCTATTCTAGGACAATCTAGAATGGTTCACTTTCAACATTAGGGCATTCAAGACCTGTTCACTTTCTAGTCTAGAAATATCTAAGACGGTTCACTTTCAACTCTGGGACATTCTAGGATTGTTTACGTCTAGGACATTTTTGGTTTGTTCACTATATATGACATTCAAGGACTGTTCACTTCACTTTATACTCTAGGACATTCAAGGGCTGTTCTAAGACATTATAGGACTGTTCTGGGACATTATAGGACTGCTCTAGGACATAATAGGATTATTCAGGACCAGGGTGTTATAGGTCTGTTCAATAGGACATTCGGGGAATGTTAATTTCACTTTCTAATCTAGGGCTATCCTTTCTATTCTAAAAAATTCTAAGACTGCTCACCTCACTTCCTATTCGAAGACATTCTTGGACTTCATTCTAGGACGTTGATTACCATTTTGTGTTCAAAATACTGTAGTTACGCAAAATATAATGGAAAATCTTAGTTGGTTTCATTTGCGATCAGTACATTTAAAAGTTGACTAAATGAAAATTTATTATGAATAGATCGTTATACGATATTTAGAAAAAATATATAGCAACATGTTGTTGTACTCCGATGCCATTTACTTATATAAGAAAACGTCTAGCAATCGATCCTTCCATTTATTTTTTTCATTTTACGCCACAGAGTTGAAATAATTGCATTAATGCTTGATTTGTTGCTTCAGTACGATTTCTAAGAGCACCCTGATGAGACATACATTAGAGCACACTACAACAGCGATGAAGCAATGCTGAGATAACCACAAAATGTTTCCAGTTGTTTGGGTTATTTTGGTTTCTAGTGGAAAAAATTGGGCTTTTGGACTTTCGCTTCGTTTCATTACAAATCCATTTGAATTCAAATTATGTTTGTTTATCTTCAGCTTGATGTGGAATTTGGAGCAGATGTGCATTTAAAAAAAAATTGCTATAAAGTAATGAAGCCAGTCGACTGAAGAAAAACGCAATCTTCAAAGATAAATATATTCTTATACTAAATATCCAACATGTACTTCGTATGTAAAAACATGTTATTTTACATGAGAATTATACAATAAGATGATACATAATATCTGCAGTACAGTGGGAATTTCAAGATGGTCTCTAAAGTCGAGGGTCCACACCAACAAAAGCATGGAGCAAAAGCAGAAAACACGAGAACACGAAACGTGAAACACGAGACATGAAAACATGAAACATGAAAACATGAAACGCGAAACATGAAACACGAAAACATAAAAACATGAAACACGAGACATGAAAACATGAAACATGAAAACATGAAACACGCAAACATAAAAACATTAAGCACGAAAACATAAAAACATGAAAACATGAAACACGAAAACATAAAAACATGAAACATGAAAACAGGAAACACGAAAACGTGAAACATGAAAACATGAAAATAAGAAACATGAAACACGAAAATATGCTGTCAGGAGCATGCTAAAAGCAAAGATTTAAATACCAAAAAAAGCAGGAAAAACTGAGCGAAAATTTTAAAATGATGATACTCCTACAAAGCCAATGAGGGCAGACCTGATGTCGCTATCTGGGACCCTACAGCATGGTGGCGAGACCTATTCAGGTCACGTGGTATGACGGCCGAGTACATCCTAAGGTCGGTACGCACCAAATGAAACATACACATCCGGACCGCCTCTCGAGCGATCGAAACGACACATCAAGAAACATCAAAATCTGTCAGAAAATGTCCGTTTGCGACACATGGTTTCACAAACACTTCTTGACACACCAAGGTTTTTGTCAATGTTTCTTGTGTATGTTTTTTGTGTTTGAACGTTTAGTTTGGTGCGTACCGACCAAAGCACTGTAAAGTGGAAACATTTGTTTCCTTTGATCCGGACCGCCTCTTGGACGGAAGCATGCTTTTGAAAGCAAGAAAACCTAGAAGTTTGCTTAAACATTGGGTTGAAAACTTGATATGCAAACTTATATCGACATGTTTTCTAAAGCCGGGTCTCCACCAAGAGTATCATTGAGTATGAGGATGAAATCCAAAACAAAAAACACAAGCCGAAAACCATGATGTCACAACAATGATAACGAAGTCGAAGTGTCTCCATGGACCAAAATTTTCAAAAAAACGGCCTCAATGAGTCGTTTTGATGGCGCTCCTACCAAAGTAGGTTCGCTACCATCTACACAATTTTTTAGATTCATGCATTGCAAACGATCTACATTTCTAAAAAACATATCTATAATAAATATCTACATTTAGATATAGATATTTAATAACTTTAACGTTAGTTTTGCAATCCGCGGCATTTTCGAACTTCAGTTCGTCTGCAAACTGTCAGATCAGGCCTCAATTGAGCTGATGATTGAGCCGAGCTGAGCCGACGGCTGACGGCTGACTCATTTTTTTCCTTTGATCTAGACCGCCACCCGATGGATCGCGAAAATGAGTCTAGACTCTCGATTCTAGGCTGTAAAACGCGTCATAAGTTTGCTGAAACAAAACTGGAAAGCAAACATTTCGACTAATTTGTTTCAACAAACCGTGAGTATACTCAATGATACTCTTGGTGGAGACCCGGCTTAAAACCTTGCTTTTGCTCTGTTCTTTCATTTTTGTGGACAAGGCATTAGATTAAAGAAAGTGGCCATAGTGTAAAAGCAATGCTAAAAGGCCTATACTGGTGCAACACCCAAATCTGTTTCATAAACTATAATTTTTCAAGCCGTTATTATGAAACCTATAGAGTAATAAATTAGCGATATATAAGACATGCATTTTCTGCCACCTAGGGGTGATGAACCGGAAGAATAATAATTTTTAAATTCTATTTTGTTCCAATTCCACTTCTATATGTACCATAATGAATTTCATAATGTTTTGAAAAAGTAATGTAGCATAATAAATGGAATTTTGATTGTAGTTACAAAGCGAACAAATTTCTATGTACATTATATTCAGTTTGTTGAGCCTTACTACAGTCCAATTTACGATTTTCATAAATGGATAATTTTGATTATAACCCATTTATGATCGCTTACTTTCTTTCATTAATAATACATGCCAATTACAGATTCCCAATTTGCATGTACAAAATTACTACAATTCCATAATCCATAAATAATGCATAAAATTAGAAATCACTGACCAATATTGTCAAAGAAAATTATGGATCAGCAATGAACTGCATAAGGTTTATAAAGCCATTTTGACATTTTAAAGTTATGCCATTTTGACATTTTAAAGCTATACGGTTTTAGTTTTCTATCAACAATTGATGTTTTACAAAATACTAGTAACTATGTTTATTTATTATGCATCATCTATAGGTGCTATATCTCACTATCAATTTCCTAGTTTGTTTTCAGAATGCAATCAGTCAGTGGTTTTAATTGATTTTTTTGGATAAATCACTTTGATCGTGCATAATTTGTTTCCAAATTTAGTATCGGCTTAGTATAAATCCTCATTCAAGGTTGACGTCAGTTCGAAACATTAATTGCTCTGGATTTGTATGTTGGAATCCCTTGTCAGCTTAAAAAGCTCCTTTTCGGCAACTTAATTTTCTCTTCATGTAGGCGTACACCACTCTTATTACCCAGTTAGTGCATTTGCTGTGGAATCCTTCACTATTAAAATTAATTGGATTACATTCGAGTTGCACATTATTACAGTCTCCACCTACCGCTTAATCTTCAGAAATGTGAACCTACTGCATCCAATTCTGTTTTTGCACAATTTTAGAAAAAATATGGTACTGAAAATTAGTCATACATTGATTTTTTGCCTTTAGTTATCTATTTATGTAGTTAATGTAACTGTATAAATTTTACTCACATATTCAGATATTCAAAGTTGTTGATAAGCATATTTACTTAATTTTTACAGAACACTGTTTGAAATAATTTAAAAATTCTCATTTTTAATTTATAAGGCGAAATTTGAAATACAGTTTTAAAAATATTTTTTATGTTAAAAGTGCGATTTTCTGTTTTAGAAATACAATTATTTTTCATTAAAAGTACTATTTTTCTAAGATAAAAGTGCAGTTTTTCGGCACCTGTGTCTGCCAGACCCTGCATAATACTGGCAATCTTAAATTTATAGTCAAAATAGTCTACCCCAAGATTATGGACCTCACCTCCCCCCTCAAAAAAATGTAAGGACATACATTTCCTTGAGTGTATTTTCGTTGGCTAGGCACATTTGAAAGAATTCAGTTGAAACAACACAATTTCCATCATCTATTGGTTTGCACTCTGTAGAATTCGGGATTGGAAAATTGAAGAATAATACTGTATAAAATTCAGTTAGAAACTAAATTTTCAAAACTTGTACGAAGTCTAAATGTGGTCTGACGCCATTAAAGAAAACAACATCAAGTGTGTAACAAGTGTTCGCATTATTTTGCTACCCATGAAATTGATTTTCAATTAGACCATTCTCAATGGAGACGCTAAAGGATTTTTCGACAAAATGCACACACAAAAATCTTTAGATATGTTTTTTCGCTTTTCAACTTCCACCATCACGTATTTACTTAGCTCTCTACTTTCGTAGTCTATAATGACGTCAAAGTGTATACCTTGGGGGGCGAGGAAGAAAGCATCCGAGCTTGAATCTTCGAATATCCTAGGCAGCATCTCCTAGGAAGTCCTTTTTTTACGAAGCCAAAGATTTTCAAGCAGATCCCAAAATAGATTCTTGTTCTGCTTGCGTAGACGCAGAAGCCTATACCTTGTAAATCAAATCTGTATTTTGTAACAACACTTGGAAAACACCCACGTCATATCCAAGAACGTCTGGGAAAGTGGATGAATCAATGGAACATGTGACGTATATGTTCCAAATTGGTACTTGAAAACAAAAGTTATATCATGAATTTAATAATGTTAGCTTATCTTATCTTTTGCTTCTATGCTTAAAAACTAATAAACTATGAGTCATAAAAAAGTAGAACCCCCCCAAAAAAAAAAAAAAAAAAAATTTAAATATCACAATTTCGTGAAAAATGCTTCGATTTAAATTAAATTTGGTACTTGCATAGAACAATAGTGTAGGAACAAAAAACTTTTTCCGGACCTGCCACAAATCTCGGATTTTTTCATTTTTCAACAAGAGAAACAGTTCGAAACAGTTAAACTGCTGCCACTAGAAACGCCACAGTTCATCGAACCTAACCACTGGCCACCAAACAGTCTGGACTTGAATCCAGTGGACAACAAAATTTGGAGAGTTTTCCAGAAAAATGTTTAAAAATCGAAGATACTATTGGATACTTTTGAAGACTTGAAACTACAAATTAAGAAAACTTTGATGAACTCGATTAGTTAGACTCTGGATTTGTGTAAAGGCCACTGGAGAACATTTTAAACTTATTTTATAATTTTTTTTTTCCTACACTATTATTCTATGTAAGTGCGAAATTTCATTTAAATCGAAGCATTTTTCAAGAATTTTTTTTATTAGGTTCTACTTTTTTATGACTCATAGTGTAGAAATGGATAAATATGCTGATATTTGATTCATCAGTCATGTCTATCTATGAACAGTTTATAGTATATGATCTTTTATTTATGATGAATACGCAACATTTAAACACAGCTTTGGTCATCATAATCATTTTTTTAAATTTTAATATTTTTATAAATGTCAGGTTTGAAACGATGTGCAGTATGTAGACATTCAATACAAGTAGTTTCATTCAATAGTACCGAAAACCAATTTCATGCGGTAATTAAATAGCATCCTTTTAATTATAATACTTGTAATTAAATCATTGTAATTACAAGAAATAATGATTTGAATTCCAGTGAGTTAATATCGTTTTAATGACAGCAATTAAATTACCTTCATTACAGCATAATTAGAATATGATGTATAATAGAAAACATCTACCCACCCCTTATTTGATTACATTCACCAAATTTAACTTTTTGTACAGAATTTTGACAACTGATTCTAGATTTGCTTTTTCCAATCATAAAGTGGTGGGTTTTTTTTAGCCAACATCCGGTCTTGTCTACACTGATCGGTTAGTACACACTGTAGGAAACACGAAACTGAAACAGTTTATGCAAACCAAATTGTCGAAATGTTCGAATATTTGTCCAAATATGTATCTGTCCACATTAAAAAAGAATTTCGAAACTTAGCTTGTCAACTATCCCCGAGGTGAATATCGTTTTTGTGTGTGTTCAGTCTAGTATAAGCGTCGTCTGCAACGAAGCGCGTGTAAGTTTAAAGGCCTTCGTAGGAGCGCCTTGACCAGGAAACAATGTTTCCATTGATCTTCACGTCCTATTGAGCGATCATCGAAATGTTTCATGGAAACATGTTTTTTAGCCAAACGTTTACTGAAACTTGGTTGCAGAAATCTGGTGAGCATCCACATATCGCAAACATGGTTGCAAAACTCTGTTTCAGTTTCGTGTTTCCTATATTGAGTAATAAGCTGGGTCTCCACTGAAGGCAACATGGGGCATCAACGTTGAGGCAACATGGGTTTGCTGATACAAATAATGAATAAAAGTTTGCCTACTGTGATGTTTGAGCAAACTTATGAAGTTTTTGTTTCCAGAATCATGGCATAGGCAAGATTTCGCCGAGTTTAGATCAAAGGGAAAAATGTTGCCTATTTACTGCGCATGCTCAGCCATATACTCAAATGCGGACCTGAATGCTTGGTGGTGGTTGGTAAAAGCGCCATAAACTGGACACGTTTGTTTAGTTTTTCAGTGAACTTTTGGCGGATACACATCAGCATTCATCAACATGTTGATTTATTCATTGTTGCAGGTTTGTATGTTTATGGTTGGCGTGTTGCATGTTGCCTTCAGTGGTAACCCGGATCTAGGAATAAAGATTCCAAGAATTAATTGCTGTCAAACTTCATTAAGCAGAGCTTACTTTAATAAACTTAACTTGTTTATGTAGTAGGTCATGTCGTTAATTAAAATTGAGCTTCTATAGTTTGCCTTTCAGAGACAACAAATTGATGTGCATAATGTGTTCTTGGAGAATATCTTGGCGATGTTTCCATATCATTTTGAAAAATAGCTATCGGTTATTTACCATTTTGTGTTTGTTATTAGACATATCCTCTTAATTGGCTGTTAATGGGTTCTGGAGCCTCGTGATCTTAAGTAATGACTTAAGGTCAATTGAACAACAGTGCGAGGAGGTGCTGTTATGGAATAACACACCAAAGATTAGATTTCATGTTAGGTTAAAACAAAAAAAAAGTAGCCTTTAAGGAGAATAGGAAACTCCTTTCCTCCATTATAAAGATTACAGTGGATGTTTGTACCTAAAGTCATTAGAGAGCAGTTTCCATAGCAATCGTCTGGCAACGTCATCAATTACGTCCTTTGAACTGAATGTTGCTCGGTGTCCTATTTTCATTATGGAAATATCTCAAAATCTGCATATTTTTTTATATATATCAAGGAATAAAATATCATAAGCTACCTTCGCAAATAGTAATTTTAGCTAAAGGCAGAGGAAATTAGATCAAGTTTCTCGTGGGTTTCTTTGAAATTATACATGCGGCGAGACAAGATGACTTCCCATTTTACTTGTAGATTATTTTACTGAGATTGTACTCATTAGAAGGAATACTGATGACAAATTACAGTGGAATCATACTAGTACACGTAGAGTACATGTACTCAGCAGTAATATGCATCGTACTGATACGTTTCGAGTACCTTTGCATTCAATTATTTTTGTACTCATACCCTTTGTGTTCAATTACTCTTTGTACTCAGTACTTTTATACTCGTTACTCAAATTCATTCAATGTACGCAGTTTCTCGTGGGTTTCTTTGAAATTATGCATGCGGCGAGACAAGATGACTTCCCATTTTACTTGTAGATTATATTACTGAGATGGTACTCATGAGAAGGAATACTGATGACAAATTATAGTGGAATCATACTAGTACACGTAGAGTACATGTACTCAGCAGTAATATGCATCGTACTGATACGTTTCGAGTACCTTTGCATTCAATTATTTTTGTACTCATACCCTTTGTGTTCAATTACTCTTTGTACTCAGTACTTGTATACTCGTTACTTAAATGAATTCAATGTACTCAATTACTGTCCAACACTGGCTATTTAATATGTAACGTACCTATCCTTTTATTGCAGGTATACAAAGGGTTACAAACATTATTACTACATGCATCCATCTTTCAAAATATACAAGTCAGTTGAACTCGATCCATGTAAAAATTGATATTTTACTACATTTATCATCTTTGGCCATATTAAATATACAGTGAACTTCACATAAATAGTATACAATATTTCACTCATTTATTGATAGGGTCCTTTATAATGTCTCCACCAGTTTGGGATAGGATGTGTTGAATTGGGACCGTTTTGTACACATAAATAAAACATGAATACATAGGGGGAAAAACTTTAAAAACGTATATCTGTGTTTCATTTAAAATGCAAAGTTACATGTATTTAATAGTATTCATTTTGCAATGATAACAATGATGATAATAACTAAAAAAAATTGCACAAAAAATATCAAACGTTCAATTTGGCAAAATGTCTCACAGTCCATGCTGTATCAACTTTGGTTGATATTTCCACTGCAATAGCATTAGAAAAAGGAGATTACAAATTGTTATTTTAGCTCACTAAGCACAAAACGTGGATAATGCGATTAAACGTGTGATTAATCTAAAAATATACAGGCGTTATATTTAGAGAACTTATAATTAATCCTTTCTTCGTAATGCCCATCTGCTAAATTGTCACTTGCATATGTTTCTATCCATGCATCAAGGGAGATGTGAATGTCATGATGACTATTGAAACTAAAATTTCGCAGAAGTGAAGTGATGTATGCACGCTTTTATTAAAACTGCCAAAATATGGTTTAAATGATTTATTGAAAGCACTTCGTGTAATCTTTTAAAATTAATTATGGCATTTTTGATCTTTTGGTTTTTTAGCGCAAGTTCCTAGTCGAAATACACTGTGAGTCATAAAAAAGTAGAACTCAATAAAATTTCACTGGAACCTCAAGGTCGATATGCACCAGAGGAAACATCTGGAAACATCCACACGAAACACTGAACAAAAATTTCCAGCATGTTTTTCCGAACATGTGTACCAAATTTCCGAGTGAAGAAATTGCAAATACACGAGTGTATACGTACCAAAAAAAAACATTTCGTGAAACAAGGCGGAGCTTCATATTGGCTGGTTATAGCGCTTTTGTCAACGAATGTATTTTCTTAATGTAGACAATTTCAACTAGGGCGTTCCTTTTAAAAAAACTATCCTATGTCATCCTGTACAGTATACTTGGTAAAAGCGCATTAACCAGGACACATTTTTTCATTTGATCCGGACCGCCAGGAAACATAGAAATGTGTCATAAAATGGCCGTTTTTCGACAGATGTTTCACTACACTTCTGGACACACCCAAAGTAACAAAACATTTGTCCATGTGTATGTTTGATGTTTCCAAATGTTTCTTCTGGTGCATACCCACCAGATCACTTAATAGATACAAAATCTGAAATTTTTGAGGTCTTATGTGTGAGTTGGTAAATTTAATAACAAATTATCTTTTGCGTAATATGTGAATATTTGGCTTAAAATGTAGTATAGGACATTATGAGAAACGCTATTATCACATTAAGGGTTTTGAATACATGGATCAAAAAATGAATTTTAGAGGGTACTTATTGGTTTATTCACCGCCACTGAAAGTATGGCATGTCAAAAGCAACATAATCACTCATGTGATTTCCCAAATATGGCATTTCCCAAATACGACATTTACCAAATATGGCATTTCGATAA
>JAQGAE010005568.1:0-11096 GCA_034696685.1 Julus scandinavius
AAGAAAAAGATGCATCGTTGTGTCTTATTCCTGAGACAAGAGAAAAAGTTGAAAACGCATCTTGAAATAAGATGTTTCAATTAGCAGTGTGGGTTCAATTTCCAGGTGGCTAACATGACTGGTTTTCACGGTTTTCCACATTTGTTTCCAGGCAAATGTCATAATAGGTCCTGTGAAAATCAACCGCGATTGTGCTCCTTTCTCTCTTCATATCTATTATAATTTACCAAAAAACTATAATCCCAATTGCCAATTGGGCCGAGTTCCACAACACATTTGCGCTTTGTTATACTGTCCGATAAATTCCCACTGACCTTGATCTGGGAGCGAATCCTCAATATGACCGTTGGCGTTGGTTTTCTGTTAATTTCGGTCTTTCTTCTGGTACTATACTTGCGCTATATTTTGAAGACAGCTTTGCACAGTCGAATCGAATCTTGCTTTTTGTGATTTGCTGACGATAAACGGTTTAGAACTTCTAGTTTTCCGTTGCACAGACGTCATAAATATTCGTAAAATTTACAGGAAAAGTCGAGTTAAATTTGAATTAAATGTCCAGTAAACTGGCTATACGTGTGTACGAGATGATGCCCTCTGTTGAGAAATCAAAATAATGTAAGATCATATGGTATGATGAACATAGAATATGTCGGTGTCAGCATTCTTTTTCTGCTTTGATACAAGAATCCTTCTTCAAACCTTTCAAAACTCATACATTTCACACTTGAGTTGTAAATCAAGGGTATTGAGTCGCTGAGTTAAAGGTGTGATCCCGGGTCGGCTCTCTTGACTTTGGTTTTCCATGATCTCCACAGTTATTTCCAAGCAAATGCCAACTTACAAAAACAAATTGAAGGGCTTATTGCAACAATGTGATAAGCCACACTTTTCAAATTGTTCAGGAGATCGATTTATAATTTTTAAAAAATTCATAATTCTAAAAAAATTAACAATTGTTTATGTTATCATAATCTTTAAACATAATAGGCATGCGTTCCAACATTCAGTAGTTAATTTATTCCTGAAGAATATTTATTACAATTTTTTTATATTTCAATACCAAGATTTTTGTGGCTTATCATTATTTTGCCCAAAAATAATTTGTCCAATGTTTTTTATAGATAGAACCAAATTGTAAAAAAAATAAAGTACAATGTACAAATACTGCAAAATTAAGTTTCAATTTTAATGTTTAATAATCATTTTTTTTTAAATTTGTGCGCAATATTATGATCTCGACATGATCATAAACTTTTCTGGCAAGATAAGCCACATTTAATAATAAAATGAGCTGCACATGACTAAGACACTATATTTTCGAATGGATTTTGCTCAAAATAGAAACATGATATGTAGAAGCTTATCAGTATTATTCTACTGACACACTACAGAGTTAAATGACATTTATCAGTAAATGACCTTTACCTTTCAGAAGCCTTAATCTTTGGGTGGACACACTGCATCTGTAAAATGACCTTTAGTGCATTGCATTATGGGATGGCGGTTCCCACAATGCAACTGAACGATAGTGTCGTCTGCACAATATATCCCCACATATATCCACATTTATCCCTATATGCCCTATACGGCGGCAGTGTGACCTGATACTTATACTGAGTTAAAGGAGTTCAGGGAACTCCCTTACGCTAAAGGAGTTTTGAAGGAGCTTTGACCTCCTTTAGCTAAATGATGGACACACTATGAAGTTAAAGGCCTTTTTGCGACTTAAATGTCATTTATCTCATAGTGTGTCTGTAGTATTAGTAGAGTATTGCATAGTTGCAGCTTATGTTACAATTCTTATATAATTTTTAATGATAATTTTTGCCTGTAAGATTTTTGGTAAACTGAAACTGCAAGAACATGATAACCCACAAATTATTTTATTCATAGCTTACTGAGTTTGAATGAGGCCATTCCTCTTATTCTTTATGGTAATCCACATCCTGGACTGTATCATTTTCAAATTCACTTAAACTATCATTATTCTCACCTAATATATCCCTAAAATCGAAATTTGGGCTGGTAATGCAGCACGTTGTCATTATTACACGCCATCTTTGCTTGTGGCTTATCACGTTTTTAGTATAAAAAACCCAGTTATTTTCATGTGGGCAACAAGATGATTATCTGTAGATTATCTGCTAAAAATAGTACTGGCAAATAGTTTAATGTAAAAATGTCATTTTTGGAAAAAGTGTGGCTTATCACATTGTTGCAATAAGCCCTTCAATTATTTGAAAATTGAATGCGACCTCTAGTGTAATGGCAAATAGAGAAAAAAACTACATGACTTGTGGAAGTATTACATTATTTTTATGGAAGCATACCCTTATTATATTACAGTAACACATTTACGGAAATCTGTACATCTCACAGAACGGTCCCGTTAATTCTGCTGCCTGCAGTTTTCCGTAACTTCTACGGAATTTTATTTTACTGTGCAGGAACCCAGGATTTTCAGATACATCATATTTCTAACTTGTTGAGGTCGCTTGTTTCGTTATCGAAATCATGCAAAACTTGTTTTATAACGAAGTAATTTACACAAAATCTTATGATTGATAACGTCAGGCTTTTTGCAGGATTGGTTGAAGATGTGGCAAGACAAATGTATCCGGGAATGATTGGTTAAATATTTAGAGAAGATATATAACAGTCGTACTAGAATGCATCATGATCACTAGCTTAATGGGAGTGATCTGATGGATGTTCGCGAAAATATGGCAGCGGACTACTGCATTGTAGTTGAAACATCAAATGTCGTGCCAATTTGAAAAGAACATAATCTCGTGGAATGAAAGGAAAATGGATTGCCCGCACATGACGTGGTTCCTTGAGAAACACATTTTTTTTCTTCTTTTTTTGGTGCATGAATGTGCCTTGCACAATTGTAGATGTGACAGGAATATTAAAGTAGGGGTAAAAAAATGAAAACCTTAATTTAAAAATTATCCATTGTGCTTGGGTCTTACAATCACGATCATCGAAAGAAATGCTCGTCCCAATCTCAGAAATTTGACTTTCTCAAAGCTGCGGAATATGGATTTTATTGTGATCATTCAAGCCTCGTTTTGGTGTTTAATTGAACACTCCGAAAGTAGTTTTATAGAATAATAAAGCGCTGTTTCAAATGCAAAATGAATGATTTGAGTGCTTCCTTGAGTTGTCCTTTCTTCCATCTATTTCAGAACAATGGGGCATGCTCTTGGTTGATTTCCAAAAAAGTTGACGGAAAGCATACATGCAGTGTTTTTATTTATCACTGTTTTTGGGATTGATAAACTGGAAATAACTTTAAAATTTGATTTTCCTTGTGTGGCGTGATTCTTTCATCAGACTATTTATGTGTGTATATAATATTTTCTCTAGTTATTAAAAAAAAAGCGCCAAGAACATAAATTCGCGTTTGGCTTTCACCTTCTGGCTTAATAAAATTATATATTGCAAACTCATAGAGGCTTTTGAAAAAGTTTGCTCGCCGTTTTTGCTGAAAACGCAAAGTTTTCTTATCAGTATAATATTTTGAGAGGTTAATACCCGAAAAAGTCACTCTTGTATGCCCTTGAGCCTTCACAACACTCCGTACAATTTGAGTGTGGAGGAATTTCCAGTGCGGAAAACTCTGGACACCATCAGAGAAGACTATCAAGAGTTGTTCAGATCACTGCAAAATCCAATATTAATGTCTGCACAATAATGTTGCAGAAAATATTTCTGAATGTACTGAATGTACAGCTCGATGAACGTAATCCCAAGCACAGTGTGGCCATTTATAATATGTTTATCCAATACCTTCATGGTGTTAATCAGAATTTTTTCTGCGCAATACAGCGGTGAATCCGGGCCCTGTTCCCAAAATCTGTCCCTGCAATTCAGGGAAATGTTGCCTTAGCCTTCCCTACTATAATTAGCATTAAGCCAGCGGGTGCTGCTGATATATGCATATGAATAGCAAGAACCATTTGCAAGTTAATTGCTCCAGGAGAGGCCTTAGCAAACGAGAATGGATGAATAA
Organism: Julus scandinavius; assembly: GCA_034696685.1. NCBI lineage: Eukaryota > Metazoa > Arthropoda > Diplopoda > Julida > Julidae > Julus > Julus scandinavius. Next base: position 4,019 of record JAQGAE010005568.1, read on the forward strand.
AGGATGTAATAAACGAGCAGCTTAGCCGTAGATTCAGATGGCGGAATGCATTTCATTTGTGTTAATTGAACCATTTCCTCTAGCCACTAATACTGTGATCCAAATTAATTCGCTGGAATTTAATCAAGTTTATCACGTTTTCATTGAGATTTTTTTTCCCTTCCAAAACAAAGGTGGTGTTCGCCGTTTCGGATGAAATATATTGCGCGGCATGAAATTAGCATTTCGAGAATTACGTTGCTTGCAGTTTGCCAGGTCTGATTAAAAAAAGTGGCCATTTCTGGAGATACCTAAATACCGAGAGGCGATCTTAAATAACCGGAAAACTTGCGAAAATCGCTAAGTTGCGAGGCGCCGACGGGCTTAACTCGCTCACATTTACCGTATTTGGCTTAATTGGGACATACAGAACGGGCTTTAAACGATCTGGGGGATAAATTTTCTGTTCAAACGTCTCAAGCGTAACGACGTTTAACGATGTTTTCAACACGAAGATAAATTTGGGATTCCTGTTCGACCACATCATGAAGGGTGCTCTGGGAAATAACTCGTGAAAACGTTTTCGCCTCACTTGAAAATCATTCTAATAAATATCCGCATTATAATTGTTAGATTGCATTCCTGAATCCGGCGATCAATGCTTCAAAACTCGTGCAAACGCATTTTTAGTTAGTTTGTTTGTTGATTTTTAACGTTAGCCTATTTCTATAACACGAGGGCTAAACACCAACGCCAGGGCGTGAGCCATCATCACCTACCTGAGAATTTTGCCTACGAGGGGGACTTCCACCCCATCTCGAGGGGCGTTTAACGTGGAACAATCAACACCCGATCTCGATTTAAACTCTCATCCGAAGGAGCCACCACTTAGGGAATTTCTCCCATCCGTAAAATTTCCCACTGACCTCGTCCGGGGAGCAAGCACGTAACTTACTAATGTACAAGTTTGTTTGTTTGTTTGGTTGATTTTTAACGTTGGTCTATTTCTGCAACACGAGGGCTAAACACCAACGCCAGGGGATGGACCTTCAACACCTACCTGGGAATTTAGCCTACGAGGGGGACTTCCATCCCCTCTCGAGGGGTCTTTAAGGTGCTACAATCAACACCGGACCTCGTTTAAACTCTCATCCGAAAGAGCCGCCACTTAGGGAATTTCTCTTATCCGTAAAATTCCCACCGACCTCGACCTGGGAGCGAATCCAGCATCTTAGGATCGAGAGGCAAGTACGTAACCCACTCGACCGCCGGCGTCGGCGTACAAGTTTGTAAGACTTATATTATGAAGTGGATGAAGGCACAAGTTTCTTCCCAAAACTCCGGGGCGATACTGGCTTCCTGGTGCGACGAATGGCAGTTAAAATTAAATAAGGTGAAATGCGTTGTGGTGCGTTTCTATCGTAAACAGAAAACTTGCCAACCTGAGTACTTTCTAGTTGGTGTTCATTCAACTCGCTGTTGTTGATACTGTCAAGTACACCTATACCTCGCTATACGGCCGCTCTTTATATAGTCTTTCGCTGTAAGGTTTTTTTAAAAAAAATTATGGCACTGTTTTGATTTACGACCCTCAATGTTTCGTTATACGGCCAAGAAAAAAAATGCTTAAATTAAAGAAGTTGGACAAAAAATGTGATAACTTACCCCAATTTGCACAAACAAGGTCGGATTTGGTTAACAATAAAACAACTTATGGGTTTAACTTCGTTTAAAAAGGGAAAAAAATGAAAATCACAATGCAGAAAGAATTCATTTGTTATACGGCTTTTTTGCTATTCGGCCAAATTTTCCGGAATGTATCTAGGCTGTAAAGCGAGGTATGGGTGTATTTGGAGTTTATATCACCACAAAACTTTCATGGAATCACCATTTCACAAAAATTGTTGGTGTATCGAACCAACGGCTTAGATTCGTTCAGCGCATATTTCGAGAATGTGCTGAAAATGTAAAGGAAACTGGCTACGCAACTCTGGTTCGCTCTATGTTGGAATAGTGTGCTCCTGTTTGAAACCCTCACAGGTTGGTTCATATTCAGGATATAGAGATGGTTTAGTGTAGGGCAGCCAGATTTGTTAAGGGCAGTTATCAACATTCCGCGAGTGTGACAGAAATGCTTCACTCTCTAAATTGGGGCATGTTGAAGTCCAGACGCGAAATGTAATCTATGAGGTTATTCAAGCTTTTAATCATTCACTTAATTCACATATTGTTTCCCATATATTAACGCATAACGACCACTCTAGGAGTAGACATAATCACTCAATTCCTTTGACCGAGCTTTGTGCCAAGACGAATGCCAAATGGATGAGTCATATATCCTGCTAAGGAATCTGCACTTATTGAGTGGTTCAATGCCATCAAGGCACGGGAACTGGGTCAAAATCTCGAAAAAACAATCTCGGAAAAAAAATCTCGAATCAAAAAACATCGAAAATCAAAATCTCGAAAGAATAAAAATCTCGAAAACCAAAATATCGAAAAATCAAAAAGGGTTATCAAAAAGAGCAACTTTGCCATAGAGAGAGTACCATTCAAATATTTAATAAACTAACCTAACCTAACCTAACCCAATGGCGAGTTGAACACCATATACCTGAAGACATAAATCGCACGAGATTTGATTTATTGGATGATATACTGTCGAGATTTTCCTTTTCGAGATTTTATACACTCGAGATTTTGCCTCTCGAGATTATTTATAAGTTATTTCATATTTCGAGATTTTGATCTAGCACGAAGGAACGTGACATACAAGTTGTAACCTCATCTTAGTTTGATATTTTTTTGCAGATCCATTGTTGATATTCCCTTACAAAATCATTGAGGCCAATAAAAATTATTCATTATTACTTTAGGGAGGTTAATTCACTTTTACACCGGTCCCTAAGTCCTTTCCCACCTAAACGGAAGACATGTTTCCGACATGTTGGCCGCATCTAATCACCGATTAAGAAAGTTTGCATATTGTCTACAAAATTAGTCTCAACTTTGGGTCTCCAACTCTGCATGACGGCAATGGCGAACAAAACGTCGGTAATGGATGGCCTATGGAAGAATTCGATGCCTCCATTCACGTATAATTACGCCTATTGGCGCGTTCCCATTCTCCGAGTTATGCGGCAAGTGCACGAGAAAACGCTACTATTCGCTAATTGCAGCAGTGAATAATGCATTTAAGTATTTTATGGCCTCATCATCATTATGAACATTGTCCCTAAAACAAATAAAGGCTTGTTCGAACGGCACGCTCCTCTTTCTTTTTCCTTTTTTTTTGCTTCCAAATTGTCTCCGTTCCTCACGCAAACGACTCCCTAATTCTTTCAACCTAACTTCTAGAAAAGTTTAATATCGAAAATCCAATATTTCTTCACTGAATATCCCGAACCATTATTCTCATTATATGGAGGGTTTTTTTTGGCGAAAAAAGTTACCGTCGAGGAAGAGGAGCTTATTGAAAATGATACTTGATAAAAAGAACAGACGAGACGGTAGAGTGCCTGACCAGTTGAGACATGTCCGCCAACTTAAGCGCATATGCATTGTGGGACTCAGTCCACCTGGAAATTGGGGTTAGTTTTTGGATTTGCTTGTATTTTTTGGTAATTTATTATAGGTGTAAAGGAGCCGCCGATTTTTAGAGGAACTAGCATTCCAACATTACATATATATACTAGAGTATCTCTCAGTTGTGAGATTATTTGTACTTTTTTTGGGTTCTAGGACAAGTGTGCACAAGGACAAAAGCTCACACTAGCTCAGATCTATCCAACTTAGGCCCGTACGACAGTTGCTTAACAAACTGAAGCTCAAGCCTTATCTCTTGTAAGCTGCATCTCAAGCTTAAGCTAAATCTTGAGATGACGCCATGCCACAATTGTAGTCTCACATTTGGATGTCTTGAGCTCGTCTTGGCCATTTTTCTGTGCAGCTGTGGTATGTACCTGGGACTTGAGGCACAGCTCAGTCTCAAGCTCATGCGATTTGAGCAGTCATGGCGTTTACCTGGAAACAACTGTGGAAAAAAGCACATGTTCAAACTAGTTTCTCGCACCTGATTTCTTTGAAAATTTCTGACTTAAAAAGTTTATTATACGGAATGCAAGAAACGTATTTTAGTGACGTGGACTTTCTGTGTCTTTTCGTAGAAAACATTGTACTGCGAGTTTAACGGAGAGAAAAGTAATTCTCATTTGTCGGTTTTTAGTCTTTCAAAAGGAACAAACGGTTTTGCTCGCGATCCATTACAGTCAGCCTCATTTGTCCCGTCTAAAAGCTTTTGTCTCCTCTTTTTGTAATTGCATTCTTAGGCCTACATTGCAGCTGCTGGAAATTGCCATTTTTTGCCAATTCTACGTTCGGGTGCGCTGCCTTGCTGCATATCTTCGCTTCCTTAAATATAAATAATATACTTTCTATTAGGTGATCCGTGAAATTTCAGCACCAGCCGTTTCAACGACATTACGAAATGTTTTTTCGTCGATGATTCGATTCGAAGGAGTGAGCGAAAATATATTTTTCAGTATCATTAACTTTAAAGGGATTGATGCTTATTTGCCCATCTTTAAAGTCCTGGTCTCTTTTAGTTATACCATGGAGAAATTCAATTATTAACTATTGACCAGTTGTGTAGTAGCCTACTAATACATGTACTATAACGGAATCGGCATCAATCGGAATTAGGTTTAGCCAATGGAAACTGGGGCAGTTTTTTTAATGGTTTGTACGAAAAGTGAAGATTGTAAGAATAACAGCCGTGGTTCATTTTTAGAGGATGATCAATCTCAACACAAACATTGTTCATACAAAAGTGCTTCACTAGAATATTGTTGCAAATTCTACTGCTGTAGATTCGCTGTTTAAGAAGCATCGAATTGGAGAAGTTACTGCCACATGGTACTTTGTACTCTGAGCTAAGTTTCCACACCTAGCTTCCTCTGGAAATCGAGATCGTTTTTTGCTCTCATAAGAAAAGTTGAAGACATGTTCAGGCTTTAGATTTCCCATATGTGTCTGTCTCAGATTAGTGAAGTTTTATACTTCGTCACCTCGTCAAAGCCACCAATTAATCGCATATGGATCTGTAGGCCCGCATTGTCACGAGTTTTTCTTCGGTGGAACTCGATCCGTACTCACCCCGTGTCGGTGGACTCTCGTTTCACCGGCAAACAATTAATTTTAATCTCGTTACCCGGTGAAGCGAGGAAAAAACGTGGCACTGAGCCTGCGAAACGATGATCTCCAGTTTCTCCGAGGCTGCCTTAACTCTGTGAGTCTTATTAATCTAATTAAAATGGCTGACGCACGGCAAATTGAATTTGGTGTAGAAGCAGGAAAGTTGCTTTGAAACACGATGCAGGGGGTAAAACTGCATGTTGCTTGCGCTCGAGAACACACCTCGTGCAAATTAACTTTATGAAATCTGCCCCCGATAGTCGGTGAACACGATCGTCTCGCGGAATACTAAACTTATCTTAATTCGAGTCGCCTTTAGGTAAGTTTGTGCGACTCGTCTTTGACGAATCGCTCCTACTAGTTGTAAAAGGGAACTGGGTCAAAATCTCGAAAAAAAAATCTAGCAAAAAAAATCTCGAATCAAAAAACATCGAAAATCAAAATCTCGAAAGAATAAAAATCTCGAAAACCAAAATATCGAAAAATCAAAAAGGGTTATCCGAAACTCCCTAGACACGGACCAAATGAATCCATAGAAACAAAGAGCAACTTTGCCAAAGAGAGAGTACCATTCAAATATTTAATTTAAAAAATGTTAAGTACCAAACACGTGAAAAATCTATTTAAGCATTAGATTTGAGGCCATATATTTTAAATAAACAACTAGATCATCACTGCTGATGTATGCCCAATCTTTCTTCTTGCAGAAACTAACTTAGACAATCGGCAGTTCCTGTCTTCTTCTTTCACCTAACCTAACCTAACCTAACCACTGTCAAGATTTTCCTTTTCGAGAGTATTTTTTCGAGATTTTGATCTAGCACGTCGTAAAAGTATATAGTATATTAAGTGAAACGATTTAGTTAAAAATGTTGGTGGAAATAGAATTCCCAATTTTCACAAAAATTGTTGGTGCTGCAGGCGAACCAATGCCTTAGATTCATTCAACGCGTATTTCGAGAATGTGCGGAAAAATGTAAAGGAAACTGGCTTCACAACTCTGGATCGCACTATGTCTTAATATTGAGCTCCTATTTGGAACCCTCACAGGATGGTTCATATTCAGGATATAGAGATGGTCCAACATAGGGCAGCTTGATTTGTTAAGAGCAATTACCAACATTCCACTAGTGTAACAGAAATGCTCCTCTCTATAAATTGGGACACGTTGAGGTGATGACGTGAAAAGTTATCCATGTGGTTATTCGAACGTTTTAAACTTTTCTGTAATTCACATCTTGTTTCCCATATATTAACGCCTAACGGCCACTGAAGGAGTAGATTTAATCACTCAAATCCTGTGACCCAGCTTCGTGCCAAGACTGCTAGATGCTTTTACTATCTATCGGTTCTTCTTTTTGCATGTAATTGTACAATGGAATAGCCTTCCTGGAGAATGTCCAGATTTAGTAGAAATTCAATTGTAACAATGATGTCCAAGTCGCTACTGACGTAGGAGAATTCTCCTGAAATTGGGTACTACTCCCTCTGCTATATATGGGCATTTATTTGCCGACTGTATGGTACTGAATTGAATTGAAATGAATTCAAAATGATCATTTTGTATGATGTTAATAAAAATGACTAGGAAGAACTGATGACGTTGGCAAGCACAAAGAAAGAATAAACATTTAAATGTTAATAAAACCAAGGTTTCGAGGTTATAATATTGGAAACACAGTTTTCCACCCCGGGGTACCCAATAAGAACAAAAACATAACAATGATCTTTATTATTTGACTAGGATTCTTTGCTGGGCCCACTTAGTTTTAAAGATACCAAACGTTCGCTTTGCATCTTAATTAAGATATATTATGGTTGTTTTGTCAATACAGTCGAACCTGTCTATCTCGAACCTGTTTATCTCGAAACCCTGTATATCTCGAAATTTCTGGAATTCCCTACC
>JAQGAE010005569.1:0-11096 GCA_034696685.1 Julus scandinavius
TATAAGGTCTTGATTTTGTCTACAAGGGAAAATCACGTAAAGGATCTTATATTAAGGCATGACATTTTTACTGTGTAGTGTTTTTAAAGCCTGAAAATATTTTTAAGGTTTAAATATTTTTGTACAACTCGTTTCGTAATGCCTTTTGAATTGCAATGAAATTGTTCATCAGCATGCAAAAGGGAATACATTTTTGCTTTTAAGCCCAAAAATTCTGAAATGGGATGACCATTTAACTCATCTTTAAGTTTACTCATAACCTTTTTAATCAGCTAGGAATACAACAAATGGATTGATGGATTGTCGCTTGTATCTTAATGCTTTTCTATTGACATCATGTCTTTATACAAGTCATTTGCAATAACATTACATATAAAACCGTCTGTATCTTTGTATTCGAATTTCAAATTGTTTGCATACTTCATTTTAAGTACATTGTAGAAAAAGGTCGACCTTTTTAACTTGGAAAGATCTAAAATTGTAAAAGCAGTGTAGATTGGCTTTTTTATTTTTACAGTCCACTGATTCATTCGAAAAATAGTTAAACCCTCATCAATAACATTAAATGTACCAAGATTAGGTTTACTCAATATCGTAATGCCTTGTTTTTATCTACGACAACTTCATCTTTCTTTCTGTCTTTTCTTTTTCATTGTCTTCCATTTACAGAATTATTCATTAACTTGAAAAAAATCATTTTCAAAATCATTTGTACCATTTTTACACTACTCAATGTTATAATCAATACAAGGTTATAACCATTCCTTTTGTTCAAATGCTAAAATCCTATAAAAATTGATCAACTGTAAGCTTTTTTTACTTGTGTACTTCATTGTGTACTTCATGTAATGATTCAGGGTATTCTAAATCCACTTCAATAATATAATCCCCCTTATGAATCTTTTGATATGGTTTGCAAGTGAAATGTATAAATTTCATCTTTTTGAAGACATCAAAATGATCTCACAGGCACTGGTTCACACATTGCTGTTGCATATAATGAATTACAATCCCAATGGCCAATATATGATGTGGGTGTACTTAGAACAAAATCATCCAGAAGCGAATTATTTGCTTTTTTACGTGTATCACTGCAACCAGCAATTCAACCTCTAATACCTTGTTCAAGAAAAAAAATGCATAGAATAATTGGTTAATAATTCAAACTCAACCTTTGTGTACTTCAGTTAAGCTGACCAAGCATAGATTACTAGAGTAAAGTATTGTACAGGATCTAATCCAAAATTCTTGTTTGATATCACTCTGAAGTTTTCAAATATATCTGAAAACCCCATCAACATGCAAATAGAGATCACGATAATCACCTACATTATTGCATTCAAATGTTTTCCAAATGTATCATGCTGATAATTTGCATCTGAAATAGTTTCATCAGTTAGTTGAGATGAAATATGATATTGTTCAGGAAACCCTTATATTTAAATTTAAAAAATCATTTAGATGTTTATTAGGAAAAAATCTTTTTTTTATTTATGAGCTTGACAAGTGACTGATCTTTAAAATACCAGTTCACTGTGCTACACTTTTCTGTAGGTAGTTTTTCAACTAAGTTTGCTAAGGATGCAGACAAAAATTAGAAGGAGACAATAAGCATTAACTCATCAACCATAAATGTTGTATATCTTTCCATATTTACATGAACAATATTATGTTTTTTGGGTGACATTTGTGTAGAGCATTGATTATGAAATGACCATCAAATGATCTTAAGCTATGTGCAATGCAAGACATTATTTTTTATCTTTTAAACTTAAATTACATTTGAAGCATGCAGCTTCCCTATAGTTGGGGCCCACTTGGTGATGTTCATGATCCTTTCACCTGTTTTTTCATTAAATGCTATTTTGCACATGTGGCATTTCTCTGCCTTTTCAACATCAATTTCATCATAGGCATTAGTGTATATACATTCAACTACTAATGAATTATATTATGTGTTGCAATTCCTTTGTTCATCTTTAATGACATTACCAGTTCATGGTGCATTTTTGCATTATCTTGCATTTATGTACAGCAGCAGAACCATCATATCCTATAATTACATAGGCACATGAGCATGGTTCATGCGTTTCATGTTTCAGTGAAATATTTATCTGGATTTGATATTAAACTAGACACAGGTTTAATTGCGCTTTCAAAATCAAAATATACAACATATGGTACTCTTGTTGGAACAGGAAATGACAACATTTTTGTATCAAATTTACTTCGGTTTGCATTTTTGACTTGAGGATACAAAACTGCCAGTACACACTATAAGAAACACTTGTCATCATGGCTTACAATGTTTAGCATTGCATTTTATTTCAAATTGATATCGGAAGCTTAGCTGTGCAGCTTCCTTAATAAGGACAGTATTTAGCAATTTTGAGAATAATGGTTTTGAGCTTTTTAATTACCCATCCAGATCCTTGTCACACATAGGCAAAAATACTGTTCAACATTTTTGTTTTAGAACCTTGAAGTTTGATTTGTGCTTCATTTGAATTCATTAAAAGTGACATATTATCACAGAAGTGGGCTTCAGATGGTTCCCATTCAATCTTATGTTCACCTTGATCATCAATCTGTGTTTTTGATTTTTCTATCTCTACATTTAAACTTACTTGAAATTTAATTCTTTCTTCTATTTGGTTTATTGTTTGCATTAACACTTGAACCACATCCTTATTGACATGACTTATAAATTGTGCAGGATCAGTTATATCAGAAACATTTTTATGTATCATCTCAAGTAATAAGTTACTAATTCCCTATATTTTCACTTTGAAAATACTATTTTCATCAACTATAAAATAATGTACATGTTTGATATGTTTTTCTAGTTCACTGCTAGAAAAAAATGACAACTGACAAGATGCACATTCATACTTTTGTTCATTTTCAATAATGCTTTGTTAATGGCAAGTCGCATAGTGTTTTTAATAATCACAGTTTAATTCAAAATTTGTTAAACAATAAGAACACTTCATTTGTGTTTTTGTTGATTGTATCCAGTTATCATGCGCATACTGTTTTCGAAGATCAATTTACCATTTTTGTGACTTTATTTTTTATAATTTTTAAACCTTAATATTCACCAATATCACGGCAGTGAAGGGTATCAAAATTGGTTTGAGCCTGTGCTTTGGGCTTTTGAATATGATTTAATTCTTGGATTAACCAGTCTTGTAACTTAACTTCTGTTTTCTGGCCTTGTTTGTTCCCTTTCTTCACCTCTTCTTGCATTGATTGGAATCTTCAATTTGTTTTCACTAGATGATTACTTTCGGAATAGGACACTCTTCACCAGCATCCGAATCATTGATTAATGCAGCATCCCTCTGATATGACTATGCAAAATGTAATCTATGTCCCAACACTAACAAAAATACAATTTTTTAAGCATCTAAATCCTAAAAGGAAATTGTTACCAAAAATAAAAAAATTCTAAGTGTATTCTATGTGTATAAACATTCGAAAATCAAAAAAAATATTTTATGTTCCTAATGTACACTTACAAAAATATTAGGTAACATCTTAGTTAAATTATAGTATCCAGTAGGTATCAAGATATGCTTTAAGTTTTTTAGAGGTATACAAATTTAAATACTTTGCAATGAAACATTTCAAGGTTTCTTTTAGGTTTTTTAGTCGTCAAAAGATTTCGTTCACATTCAATGTATCTTTCAGTTTTCAAATATGTATTTACGGCGGAAACATTTATAAGTATCTTAAAATTTGAAGTGAAATAATAAATATACTTTAAAGATACTTTGATCACAAATTTCTGATTTATGTCAGAAAAATATAGCTGAAAATATATATTTTTTCAAATATACAGTGGACTCCCTCTATCTGAACACTCTAATGTGTCACCCCAATATTATGAGCTCATTTTGACGGTCCTGGGAAACTCCATAGACTTAACATAAGATGAATTCTCTGTATTTTGAATACCCTGCTAATCTGATCACCCCAGTATTACGAACGCTACTTTTGGTTCCCGTTGTACCTTTACCTCTCCGTAACTAAATGCATGCAATCAGAATTCGGGAAATTCCCCTACTATGGAAATTTGATAGCTTCTACCGGTCTCCAGGCTAAAGCCACACCAAGGAAAACATACTTTAGCCTCATTCGTTAAGGTTTCACGGTGTCAACTCGTTTACATAGATATTGGAATTTTAAAAATTGGGATTTGTTTCATTAATCTCCAATGGTAAGAGCTGTGGAATTCCCGTTTTTAATTCGTTTTTCCGAGTTTATTCATGAAAGTTTTTGTATCTGAATTATCACATGGTTTTTTTTTCTTTTGCTTGGCGAAGGATACATTTTTACACCATTTTGCTATCTTATACAGATATGTCAGAAATAAGCTGAAAAACAAAAAAACGGAAAGAACTGAAGCTTCAGGAAAAATTGGAAGTTGTTCAAAAATTAAAATCAAAAATAAGTGAAAGGAAAAATGCATCTGAGCTTGGAATTTCAGTAGGTTAAGCGAACGCCATCATCAACATAGAGAAAGACATTATAGCCGTTTTTTGAATGCAAATGAGCCTTCCTCAAGGTGTAGAATTTTTGAAAAAAAAATGGAAACGAGAACATAAATAATCACGTCTGGAAGTTTTTTGCCAAATGAGACAGAGGAATCTTCCTCACTGGACCCCTGCTAAAGCAGATAACTCTGGATTTTACAGAAAAAAAAATAATCACGGATTTTAAGGCATTGGAAGGATGTTTTCGTCTCACTTCAAAAGATGGCATAACATCGAATTCAAAAATATCAATGGTGAAGCTGCAGATGTAAACGTGGACACTGGAGGAATGGAAAACTAAACTTTAGGACTTAAAGAAAGTGTTTTGACGCTGCTGACATTTTCAATGCCGACAAAACTGGCCTGTTTTTAGAGCTCTTCCAAATAAAGCCCTAGTAGAAAGAAGCGATAAACGCAAGGGCGGGAAAATGTTGAAAGAAAGACTCGTAGTCATGCTCTGTGCCAGTTTTACAGGTGAGAAGCTCAAACCACATTTGATCGGAAAAAGTGCAAAACCATGATGCTTCAAAAATTTGAACATCGCATCATTACCTGTGCATTATAAATCAAATCGGAAAGCCTGTATGACATTCAAAATCTTCTCAGAATCCATTAATGAAATAATAAAGAGAGAAGGTAGAAAAATTCTTCTTTTTGTAGATAATGCCACATCACACAAAATCATGCAGCTAAGCAAGGGAGCCTTGTGTTCCTGCCACTGAACTGTACTTCTTTAATCCAACCACTGCATCAAGGAGTAATCAAGACCTTTAAAGCTCACTACCAAATCCATTTTGTGAAGTAAGTGTCTCTGGTGATGGAGGAGGCAAATTCGGCAACTGATTTAATGAAGAATGTCAATGTCATGGATGCTGTCCATTGGATATCAATGGCTTGGAATGAAGTAACCCCCTACACCATCCAAAGATGCTTCTACAAAGCAGGATTCCCATGTGAGAATGAGCAATCAAGAATAGAGGACCAAGAAGCAACAGCTGTGAGGGAGTTGGGGTCAATTCTTCAGGAGCTTCATACTGAAGTTGAACCTGAAGCTTATCTCGAAGCCGACTAAAGCCTTCCGGTTTGTGACGACAAATACAATGTTGAAGAGAAAGAGGATAGTGAAGAAGAGGCAGAACCAGAAAAGACCAATGACAAAAGTACGATTATCTTCAAGCAATATAACCAAGGGATTCAACACTTGTTGAACTATGCGGCTGAACATCACCAGGAAGTCTTTACACTTCTTTAACAAGTAGATAACATGTATGTTGCAAGAGCATACACAATGCAAAAACAGACTAAAATTACTAACTTTTTCAATTAATGTACATGATTGTTTTCAGGTAATGTAAGTACATTGTACATGTATACAAATTATAATTATGTAATAATTGTATGTAATAAGTGTATAATTATTTAATCATTAAAGAATTCTTCTATATGGTCTATAAACTCACCACATACATGTATATGTCTTAATTTCCTTCTATAATGAACACCCCATTAAATGTATGCATTTGGTCGGTCCTATGAGTGTTCAGAATAGAGAGAATCCACTGTACTAGTTATACAGGTTTTTTCAGCACTATGTTGCCAAATGTTGTGGGCATGTAGAATGGGTCTATACAAGCCATTTATGTTAATGTACCCATAGGCAGTATTTCCCGGTTAGGGTGTGGAGGTCACCAAAGATCAATGCAGTCCCATTTTGGGCCCGATGTGTTTTGTTTTGTGATTAGGTAATAAGCAAGTACAATCCATTTCTGATGTTTATTCTGTTTATTAAAACAAGAGCACATATATTCATAAAAGCTGTTCGCATGATCGCTGAACAAAATGGACATGCCAAAATGAGGATCATGATGAATGCGGTCCATGTACCACTGGCAGTACTGCACACGTAGGGGAAAGTAGGTTGGACCCGTAGCTTGAGCCCTCCCTGTCACCCCGAACTTCCCAGCAAACTTTTCCGGAATGCTGGTCAGCTCGGGGCAACTGTGAGGGTCACATACTTGCATATCTCCCGCATTCTGCGCACCCCGACCCGCTCATACACATGACCATGGGATTATTACACCTCTACAAGAATCAGTTGTAAATAAAAAAACTAAAAAGAAACAAATGAAAAAAAACCACAATCACACTCAGTAGTGAACAAACCCACACACTCTTGAGTTCCCAGGTCAATGCCTAAACCTCCTAGCAACCAATAATTCGTTTGTGAAACAGCATGGAGAAAGGTATAAATTCAAGTTTGTATGCAACACGAAATATAAATATTATTCCTGTTCTGAATGATGTTCATGTTTAGTGTTTTCAGGAAAAATGTTATGGGCAGCCAAATTTGAATTTTGGCGCCATTGTTTTTAACATGGGAGGCTATGGCGCCCCTGTTTATTCATAAAACAGGGAATTTTGAAATGTTTTAAACATCTTGAACGTTCATATATGCATAACAAAACAGTGTTCTCTCGTTTATGCTTATGTATTACACTTTTATTACAGCTTATTTTTAGTTTTAAAGTGTTTTTCCATGTGTTTGCCGCCAGATGGCAATTGTGACTAGTGCCCTTTGCCTAATGAAAAGGCACCTACTAAAAATTGGTCCAAGAATAGCCTGGTGTTGCTTTTGTTTACTCTCTCTTGTTCCAGTGGTCTTAGCTTGGGAAGCTTTAACCTAAGTTTTGTAATTTTCGAATGTTTACTGTAAACTTGAATAAATCAAGTTTAATTGATAAATTTCAAATCAAACGCTTGTCAGTATTTGATTTAAATAACAAAGTTGCCGCATCTTGAATCTCAGGGAGATTTACTGTGAAATCTGCTGGATGCAGAAGGATTCTACTGGATAATTGCTGCTTTCACCACCTCGACTACAAAATGGTAGCAGAGCGTGGTTGCTTCTAACTAAAAAGAAGACAAGAGTGCTACGTTTTTGAAGAAAAAATTCGAGAAATTGGAGAAGAAAACGACGAAATCGTGTGAAATTTGTGCTTTAAATTTGTTTTTTTCGCGTTTTTGGTGTGATTCTCCACCAGAATTTCGGGACAAAAAAAGAGGTTTTCTGCTTGAAAAACTGAACAAAATAAACGTGAGTTGTTCAACTTCATTAAGCATGAGTTTATGAATTTAAACATCATCATCAGTGCAGAAAAATGGCGTTCGAAAATGCAGCAGAAAGGTCATTCAGCATATCCAAGCTGAATTCGACTAATTATGCAGAATGGGCATGTGATGCTAAGAGGATGCTTCGAGAGAAAGGTCTTTTGGAGTTCATCCTGGATGACGAGGCTGTGCCAGAAGAAGATTTATCTCATGCGGAGATTAAACAGTTTAACCTGAGAAAGGAACGTGCCCTGGCAATATTATATCTGAGCATCTCTTCAGATATCAAATCTTTGATGAAAGGTTGTGAAACGACCAGGGAGTCATGGACTAAACTGAAAACGATGTATGGGCCAAAATCAGTAGCTCGGATGAGCTAACTGAGACGAACATTTTTAAATTTATCACTGCAAATGAATGAAGATA
Source organism: Julus scandinavius (assembly GCA_034696685.1). Taxonomy (NCBI): domain Eukaryota; kingdom Metazoa; phylum Arthropoda; class Diplopoda; order Julida; family Julidae; genus Julus; species Julus scandinavius. The sequence continues at coordinate 8,073 of JAQGAE010005569.1, forward strand.
TGAGTATTTTCGTTTGCAGAGTTGATGATGCAGTGCAAGAGTGTAGGAATGCCAGAATAAATATATTGCCTTATGAACATGCATTCCAGTATCTTGATCTTTTGCCTAAAAATACGAAATGGCTACACATAGTTTGCATCATTTCCATTTAGAGGAACTTCTGCCAAAGAGAGTGGCCAAAACTCTAATTGCAGAATTTCAAAAACTTTCTCAGCGTGAGAAAAATGGCGATCACAATGGAAAAGAAAAAAAATGTGAATGCGCTTTTTACTGATAATTTCTGGAAATCTGCACAAAAGCCTAGGAAACAGACGCAATGTTTCCACTGTGGGAAGCTCAGACATTTCGCCAGGGATTGTCGCTCCGCACCAAAACAAGGAAATGACAACACAGCTGGTGTCTCCTCGGGACAAAAACCCAAGAAAAAGTTTTGGAAGAAAAAGTCGAAAAATGCAAATTTTTCAAATTCTGTCAGCAAGGAGACCTCAAAGCCTAGCATCCCTGATGAAAGTTAGTCTTTTTATGAACGCGGCATATAACAGTGTGCAGAAGAATTGCTTTTCAGTTTCGGAATGGTTTCTGGATTCAGGAGCAACTGAACATGTATGTCATAACCGTGCATTTTTCTCTAGTATTTCTGAAACTGATACTCAGAAACTTGAACTCGGAGAAGGTCACTCCGAGGTCAAAGGAATTGGTGAAGTGCAACTGAAAATTCAACTGAATGGACGCTCTTTTCAACTGAATCTTAAGGGTGTTCAGTTTGTGCCAGGATTTCATCGCAACTTACTTAGCCTGGCGCGGATTGCTGAAAGAGGACTTCAGATAGTCATCGAGGGAGAAAAGATGACTGTTTATAAAACTAATTCATGTTCAGCTCTTTTTCAGATTACTCAGCCTTCTAGACTCTACTGTTTGAAGGCCGAGGTTCTTCAAGCTGAGTCTACAGGACAACATGGAGATCCCTTTATGCAGTTCAGCAGTGTGCCAGCTAAGGACCAAGCAGCATTTAGTGTAGTAAGGGTTCAGGATTACCTTTCCATCTTGTAGCACCGTTGGTTTGCTCACCTGAACATTCGGGATGTGCAACAACTTTGCAAAAATGCAAATGTACATGGGTTGGAGGACGTCCAACTAGGAGCAGACCTAGATTGTGATGTTTGCGCACTTTGCAAGATAACCAAGCAGTTTTGCAAAGAACATTGATATTGTAACAAGCCGTCCACTAGAGCTACTCCAATGGATGTGTGGGGACCAGCTCAAACGACAACTGGTGGTGGTAATAAGTACCTTTTAACTGTTATAGACGATTTTTCCAGGAAAGCTTTCGTTTTTCCCCTACAGCGGAAGGAACAGGTGTTTGAGCGGTTCACCGAATTCGTAAACCGGCAAGAAAATCACCTCGAACGAAGGATAAAGAAAATTCGAACAGACAATGGCATGGAGTTCTGTTAAAACAATTTTGGGCAGTTTCTTGCCAAGAAAGGTATTCACCACCAGTGGACAAACATGTACTCTCCGCAGATGAATGGAGTTGCGGAGAGATTCAACCGGACAATTATCGAAGGAGTTTGATCTATCTTAGCGGATTCAACACTCCCGAAGATGATGTGGGCCTGAACTTGCTACGGCATTTACCCACGTCCGGAATAGGTTTAGATATTCCAAGTTAAATGGCATAACTCCGATTAAGAGGTTTTCTGGAATTAAACCTTCAGTCAGACACCTAAGAGTGTTAGGGTCGAAAATGTTTTGTGTTAAAAAGTGCTCCTAACAGGTCAAATAAACTGGATTCCAAAGGTTGGGAAGGTATCCTGTATGGATATGCATTCCAAACCACGGGTTATCGAGTTTGGAACCCTTTCAACTAGATGGTGACTGAATCCAAACATGTTAAGATAGTAGATGTGCCCAGAACCCGGAAGACAACAGAGGTTACGCAACCTCAACATGTCATCCTGAAGACAGTTGTGGAGCCAACGGAGAAGCAGACATTCCCCTGGATCGAGTCGGAGGATGCTATGCAGACAAATGCCGTTATGATGTCCCCGACAAATGTATCGACGACTGTTGCCACCCAGCCAATGTGGACAAGATCAATCGTAACTCGATGTTCGGGGAGACAGGATGTCCGTTATGAGGATAACAACAACAGCATTCTTTTTATTGAACTGTCTGCCAGAAAGTGGCATTTTGCTAATAATAATCCTTTTCCTGAAAGTGCTTTTAATTTCAGGATAGTTTCGGATGAGCAGAACGAAATCCCGTTCCCACATCAACAACAGCAACAAAACGCCTGTGGATCTACTGATGCCACCAATGCATCTCCTCCTAGGGCATTTCTTGCGGTGGTCAAACCGAAAACATACAAGCAGGCAATGGACTCCAAGGATAAAGATAGGTGGATCGAGGCCATGAAGGAAGAGATTTCTACCATGGAAAAACGGGTGTGTCTACGACATCGTTCCCCGGCCAGAAAACACTAAGGTACTTGGAACCCGTTGGGTTTTTAAGCTCAAAATGGATGCAACTGTTCAAATTCAGCGTTACCGTTCTAGGATGGTGGTACAGTGCAACCGTCAAGATCAGGGAATTGATTATGACGAGGTATTCTCTCCAGTTGTGAAATTTGTGATAGTTCGCTTGTTTTTGATGTTACTTGTGGTTCGCAGGTCCTGGACAGATTGCCGTTTGGATGTAAAATGTGCATACCTATATGGTGATTTGCCCGAGACAACCATTGTTTCACTTCCTGAAAGATTCCGGAATTTGAATGAAGATGTTGTATCAGTGTATGGATTACACCAAAGTGGCCGTCAGTGGCACTTAAAGTTGGTAACTGAACTTCTTCGCCTTGGATTCTGGAAGCTTCAAGGGTATTCATGTGTTTTTACCGTGAATGAAAATGTTATTTTAGTGTAGGTTGACGACTTTCTGATTTTCGCAGAGAATGAAATGATCCGGGATCATTGGGTAAAAACTTTAGGGAGCTTGTTTGACATTGCAGTTTTAGGCCGTATCACC
>JAQGAE010005570.1:0-11096 GCA_034696685.1 Julus scandinavius
GGGGCTAAATTACATTGTTTAATTTCGTTTCATACATATCTGGATATAAAAAATCACAAACAGTTTTGTCGTGATATCGCTACTTAAAACGCCTGCACCAAATCGTTAAATTAATGATTTAACATGCACGATATATTCACCCTCCCTTACGCGTTTCGATAACACAAAAAAGCACATGGCTAAATTGGTAATTAAGCTTTTATGTCCATCATTAGACAAAGTGGAACATGCTTTATCACCAAGAGAGCCGCACACATGGTTTGGTATTTTGGCAAGCGTACGTCATATCCTCTATCCAGTTCAGCATTTCATGTAACAACAAAGCAACTATAGCAATTTCCTTAAAATATCATCATTATGTTTACATATTTTTAAATTGGCAACATTCAATTTTTATATAAATAATTATGATAAACTTGTGAGAATTACAGCAATTTAAGTTGATTGTAAATTGTTGCTGTTATTCAGAAATTATGTATGATGCAAAACAAATTACTTTGTAATTAATGGAATAAAATACAGTCTGTCATGTGCCAAATGCGTTCCCTGGTTTCCAGCTGTACAACATTCATTGAAAATTTCCAAAGTCACCCCTCCTTCCTTTTCCTCTTGTTGGCTTATGCCTTTTATCAAGTGATTATTTTGGTTTCTCGTGTCATAAATTTAATGGAGGGAATGCAATTTTCTAATAAATTTATCTTTATGACTGTGCAACTATCTTCTGCTAATGGGGAAAAACAATCAAACTTCATAGACGTTATCGCTTATCAGGTGCATGTTATAAGCTCCATTCTTGTAACAAAAAAGGAAAAACACGTAGCGCATACAAATGATAAAAGCTAAAGGAAGTCAGGAAATTTCACTAAATTTTACATAAAAATAACTCGCACCGTAAATAACATTGTCGAAATTCAATACAAGTCAGCTGCTTTCTCGGAGACAATTACAAATTTTAAACAGCTAAAAACATCCTGCTATAAACTCTCGGCTAATCATTAATTATGGTGATAGAGATTAACTGAACAGGCAATTAACAAAAATACATTAAGTTTGATGTAGTCCGCTTTGGGAAAGGCTTTCAAACAGCTATGAGACCACCCTGAACGATCCACAATTTACCAATGAACGACAATGGGATACATTGTTTAATTCAGTCGCTAATTTAACTCATTAGGAATTAAGACAAGTCAAAATGCAAGAAGTCTGTTTTGATCACGCGTGTTTTTCATTCAAATCTTACCATCATTAGAAATATCCAAAGTATTATTACTATTTTTTTTCGATATAGATAGGGTGAATTTAATTACCACACTAAAGAAAGCCGAAATGAGTGGTCCATAAACAATTTGAAGGGTAGATTGAAACTGACAGCATCTTGACTTTACATTTATTTCTCAAAACTATATATCGCCCACCCTGGGTATCAATCTGGTTGAAGTATTATTAAAATGCCTTTCCTCCATAACTGCCAAGCCATACATCTCAACCATTATAAATGCAATTCCTCAACTGTCAAGAGGCTTACGTGATAGCAAAAAGTATATCTTGCCAAAGCTGCCTCCTCGAGAACAGTGAAAAATGCTGACATCACATCAATCTATAGGTGATTCATAATATTAATCTAAGATGCAATTAGGGCAAATTTTAATTACCGGTACTGATACACGTTTGACAGTGCCAACTCATCAATTTGCCAAAAGCTGCATGTAGGTCTGGGTGTGTACGTTAGGAAATGTAAATGAGTGATTAAGCCCACCATTATACAGGATGAGTCAAACTTTTAAATGTTTTTATTTTGTTTTTAATGTCTAAGTGAAACTATAGTTGAAAATGATGACGGGATGTTTTTGAAAGTACAGAAAAAATAGAATAAAGATGTGCACATTTGATTAATCATTAGCCTGAGTTTACATAAGATATTTGGGAAAATTGGAGCTGGAACTTGTAAAGATGTTACAAACGTAATATACTCGTATAATGGTTAGTACACGTTAGAGCAAACACGAAACAGAAACAGAGTTTATGCAAACCCATTTTTTAAACGTGGTTTCGTGAACATATTCTCATATAAGGTTTGTCAAAATATAGCCATCCACATGAAAAACGCACTTTAAAATGGAGGAAATGTTTGCTGTTCATGGATGGCCTGTATTACAATGGCCAAAAACTGCCGCCTGCTCTAAAATTCACGTGGGACAAATTGGCGCAATGCCCTATGTCATGGCATACAGGCCTTGGTAGGTGTGCCTTGACCAGCAAACATGTCTTACTTTGATCTTCACCGCCTCTTAAGCAAACAACGAAATGTTTGTCGAAAACACGTTTATTTAGCAACAAATTTGCTGAAACTTGCTTGTAGAAAACTGGTGATCAAGCAACTTTTTATCGCAAATTCGCAAACATGTTTACAAAACCCTGTTTCTGTTTCGTGTTTGCTCTAATGTGTACTAGGCTTTACAATATACAGTGGAACCTCGATTTACGAACTTTATCCGTTCCATGACCCTGTAAATGGAAAAGTTCGTAATTCGAATCAATCTTTCCCATTGCAATCAATGTAAATCCAAATATTGCGTTCCTTGTCCACATTTTTTTTTGTTATTTTTTTTAACATGGTATGGTTTTATTTGTGGAAATAATACAGTATTATGTGTGTAATTACATTTATTGGCATTTGAATGACAAAATGCACAAGAATCAGCACCGGATTCTGACCTGGAAAGGAAGGGCTTGTGTACTAAGGAGGTCCGATAAATGTCCTAGTTTGCTCAACACCGTCCTTGGCGGTGTATTTTGGGGCTCTGCACAACACCAACCTGATCAAATTTGTACAATGTTCTATAGTGTTAGATACGTTACAAATGCATGGAAGGTTCACATATAACAGTAATATTAGAAGAATGCAGTTTAATTACCAAAAAAGAAACCGCAGCTTTAATGTTTAGAATAGTGCAGATCGTCGATTTCACCATGTTGTACTCCTTGGTAAGATCCGAAACGCGATCACAACTTTTATGTTTAGCTATACTTGCCTTTTTTAAAATCAACATTAATACTCTTTGTGATTCTTCTTAACGCCATATTCACTAAAACTTTGCACTTTTTTGGTGACATAGGGTTTTGTCCCGTTCGTAAATTGGATTAACGTTCGTAAATCGAAACAACATGTGATGTTCGTAAATCGAATTGTTCGTAGTTAGAGACGTTCATAAATCGCGGTTCCACTGTATTTCAAATATGATTTCGTGAAACGTAAGTGGTCATTGGGCGTACATGAGCAAAGTATACTTGTATGTTCAAACTCGTTTTAAATGTTATTTTTCAATGGTTATACGTACATGGCTGGGTGTCTGTAATATACGGTACGAGGGCCAAAACCAGCCAGAGCATGATGTATTATTATAGCATACAAATTATGATTTGGCCCTCAGGTCCTAAAAGCATTTCCAATCTTCACAAATGTTTGCTGACAATGTATTAAGCCCATGGAAGACCATACGAATCGTACACGATATTGAAATTTTTAAATTTTCTGCAACTATGTTTAAGGCTTCAATAGCGTATCAGGTTTATCTTGCGTCAGTTATTCCTGCAACACGAATCTTACTTTTCATCACAATTCTTCCAACAGTTACTTCACATTATCAGATAAACACCATGTCATTGTATTGAGGTAAAGTTTAACTGCTGAGGTTAGAAAACTGTAGCTTTTTTTTAGCTTGTATCAACATTTAAATAAATCCTCAAACTATGTCTGAGCAACAAACAATTTATGAGCAGTTTCATGCTGACACAACAGACATATGACAAAAACGTAATTAGGTGCCAGATGCAAATTCAATTTGTTGGCCAATAAATAATTGAATCGATGTTATCAAATAATTGGTACTTCAATAGGGTTTTTATAACCCATGAATGCTGTCTTTTTTTTTCTTTTTGCGGACCTCAATAAGGGTAATAGATGATGCTGACACACGCAAAGAACCCCCTTAAGAAATACCTCGGCAATAAATGGGTGAAAGGATTTCAATGGGTTAATTGTATTTCATGAGAAAATACAAATAATGATAAACCGAACATTAACTCAACATTCTACAATCCGCGTTTTAATTATAGAAATTTACGTCAGTCCAAATAAACTGATCTCAATTTCAGCAATAATCAAAAAGTCAAAAATTATACATTAAATATGATAGTTTAAGGGTTGTTGCCCCCTTTATAATTGCTCAAAAAGAGCGATGCACTTTACGAAGACAGCCAGCTGGCGTGGATAGACTAAGGGCTTGAAAAGATGTCATCCATCATCAAAACACGTTCAAAGGTTTACTTACTCATTTTGAGTATTCGCAAACAGCCATACGATTTGAAATTTATATTCAACTTACCCTAATGTAATGCATTTACACAACAATTTACTTCATTTACTACAATTTAGACTTCAGATCAAAAACTTGTTTACTCATTCGAAACTACTTTATCGTTTTATGGTAACCACCACATACAAATCGACATGTTGAATGTGTAGGTGGATGTTATGTGTACATGTCCAAAGTGATGTTGTAAACCAAGTCGATCCAGAAGTGGCCCATGGATGTAAAATGGATGTGTAGATTGGGGTATAATGTATGTTTTTGATTAATAAATTTAGAAATACTGGACCTGGCTGTTGACAGTGTAGTTTGTTACTCGCCACCATGGCAGACGATATTCTTGCTAATTATATAATAGTTTTTTGCATTAATGCTGAATGTCAGGTGTACTTCAAGAGTACTAGAATGGTATTAGCACTATATATGAGTCTGGATTTTGATGCAAAGTAATCCTCAAGTCATAATGGTAAACATTAACAATATGACTTGAAGATTGCTCATGCATGTAAAAGTTACAAAGATTGGTTCAGCTAGGGCAAAGTCATTAACGTCCAAAGATAGGTAACACGCTACACACCATTCTGTTACAAAGAATCCTTGAAGCACTTGAAGTTCCTTTTAAATTTAGTATGATATTTGTAGAAAACTTTTCTAATCATGTGACCAGTTACGCAAGAAACTTCAAGTTGAGCGCATGTAGCATAGAATTGGGAACATTAGAATAATCTGTTGTACATTTCCGAAATCGTGATTGCACAAGTGGCAGCCCTGAAAAAAAAATAATTAGTTTATTTTAACATGGTTAATGTGATTTATTTTGCACCCCATGAGCATAAAACTCGCACAACGGTATGTGAACTTAGAAAAACCTAAACAATCCTCTTAGCTTTCGGGGTTGGTTTTTTTGTCTCTGGAATTGCAGAGTGGAGTGCAGATAAAAGCAAAGTGGTAGCGTCAATCACAAAAAGACAGTTTTAATTACCGAACAAAAATAAACGCGGTGGCAGAGTTAGGTTTAGCACAAAAAAAACATGTGAATTGCTTCAGCAGTATTCAAAAAAAGGGGACAATTGCAGCATGCCACTATAGAAAACATCTTGGAACAGCAGAGGATAACACGCATAGATGCAATAAAACACCCACAATTAACCTTTTTTCGATTTGAGTGACAGGGTTAGATCTGGGATTTGCATTTAGGATCTACACAAATTGATGGCGAACAAGTGCCATTGAAATTCAATGTCAAAACACATCAGCACGTAATGTATGCTACTCTCTATACGCGATTCTTGGAAGTGAGAATTTCACAAAACACAACATAAGTATACATCAATGATATTATGCAAGTATACAGTACAAGGCAAACCAATCTTATTCTAAATGGAAAGTGGGGAAAATGGTTTCAGTAGAAGCCAAATCAATAATTTAAAAGTAAACATAATACATACATGTTGTGTATTTCTTTTCAGAATACCTATTTGAACATATTAGAACGATTTCTTGCCATCAATGTGAACAAGTTTTATGTTGGTATCGTTTATTGAGCTTGACAAAATTGAAATTTTGGTTACAAATCCACAGGATTCACAACACTACACTTATACTTGTATTTTAGATATACATCTTTTGTGGTCAATTCCATGACTTACTTATGGAATTAAGGAAATATCGACAAATCTTATTTCAAGTTGTCATTATATGTTTGACTTTTTAGGTAGTAGGCTTTTAGGAAGTAATTTCCAGATTTTAATATTTGAAAAAATTACTGGTATAATGATTACTATATACATATGCCATGGCCGCCTTGGAATCACTTATACATACATTAATTTGTAACAAACCAGTCTTATACTATGTATATACACAACTCGCCTACATTATAATAAACCTAATTCTGGAAACATTCAGTCTTTTAGACAGTTTTAGAGGCATTTTACTAGAAATCCATGTGCCCCATGTGCATGTCAATATAAATCTCGCCGCCTGTTTCTATATGTAACACGATAACAGCCATTTGAAGACAGAGTAAATAATGTTTAGATGCATTTGTAATTTCAACATTATAATTCTGTGTCATAAAAACTCATAATTCTCATAAAACACTTCTATAAAGTTAAATATCCATAGTAAACTTGAAACAAAGACTATATTTTATGCGAAAACCTCTTTCATATATGAAAGAGGATTTCGATAATTAATAAATAAATAATAAATAAATAAAAATTAATAAATAAAAAAATTGTTTAAAATTTTTTATAAAAACAATATACTTACTATATTTATGGCAAAAATGATGAAATTCATTTTTCAAGGGATAGGGTTATAATCCCCCTTATAGTGTGAAACTCTAGTTTAACTTACATGTACATTTTACGAATGGAATTCGGCATCAGAAAACGTGCGAAATCTCCATAGCAGCACATGGCTGTCAAACGCATGCACTTTTATTTTGACAATTTGTCAAACTTACATATAGACAACAAAAATCAATTCCATAACAGTGATCATTTCCCTGAGACTGCGACTGTTGTTAAAGCGTAGAACTTTTGAAGTTGTGTACATGTTTACGACGATATCTCCATTTTCAAAGAAGTGTACTTCTGCAATTTGTAACATTCCATTTTGACAACCAAATCATGGGGTAAAGCAATTGCAGGTCTGCCATAATGCCATTGGAATAATGAAATTTCCATAGGCGTTCGAAGCCTTCAGTCACGTGATAGGGAAAATCAATGTTATCAGCCAAATGCAAGACCTTGCAGATTATTCAACAATGCCTTCTTAAGTATTTTTTTTGTTCAACTGTCCAAAACAATGTATGGCTCTGTCCCAGAATACTGAAGTAGGCATATCTGTCCGCCTCTACAACTATCTTCAATTTTGTAAATTTACGGCGCAATTATTGTTACTTTTGTATGATAAAGTTGTCAATGTGGGCGTCGCTACGACCATTAGTAACGACGCGACTGCCAAATATGTTAACGTAAAGCCACCGATTACAGTCTTGAGTTTGCAATAAAATTCACCACTCATGGTTTCAAGTGCGTTGCAGGATGGAAAATAGACTAACGCCAATGTCAGCTGATTACCAGACATTTTCCTCCACTTCTTCAAAATGTAAGGAAAGGCGAAAGAGTTGCACATTTTTTTGGCACTTACGAGTAGTCGCAATGATAGCGTCAATATATTTGTCACCGAAAATAAAATTAGAAATAGAGGAGAAGGCCAATTCGTCTGAATATCGATCATTGTCTAGAACTGTAGATGCACGCATGCCAAATATATTTAAACAAAAAAAAAAGTTAAATTTACTCGCGGAATATATCAAGGGTCTATAGAGTAGGGAAATGCATCAAAAATCGCCTGAATGTAGGAAATTGCTTATAACCACCTCACCTGGTGACAAATAGAGGTTGACAAATGTATTTGTGAGACAAATGCGCTAAGACTGGCTGTCTTAGATTGTAATTTTTTTTGTACCAAAAAGGAAGACATTCTTTCAAGAAATGCTGAATTTGAAAGAAGTAATTTGTCTTCAGCCCCAGTCTATTAATCATTCCGAGAAGTCATTGCCTGAATAGACTAAAACGAATTATTTCGCTGGCAAACCTTACAGAACGTACAAATATAAAGCGAACTACAGTGATCTACAAATCCCTGCCTTGTTCCAGTTTTTTTCTTCTAATGTGTATTCATGATGATACCATTTATAGCATGTTTTTTTCTGTACATATATTTAAATAAATTAATTAAAGAATTTAATACCAAAATAAAATTAATAAAGTAGTCTAATAAATTACAGAGATACTATGAGATACTTTGTGTTTGAGTTTGCCATTAATTTAAACGTAATAATTGTATGCAAAATATATCAGAAACGTGTACTAAAAGAATACCCATATAAGGCCAGAATACTATTCTTATGTTGGGATTTCTGGTGCCTGGAAAACATCCAGGGATAAAACTTGGCAATAATAACTACGAACAATAAAAGACAAATAATTGAATTCGGGAGGGAATAAGGGGTGGTAAAACATTATCATTGGTTAAAAGTTAGATATTGAAACCAAAAGGTTAAACTTTCTTAACTATAAGAACCAGGGTTTTTACAGCAAGATCAGAGAATTCTGGAGATCAGAAGAACTTCCACTACTTCGGGTCAGTTGAACTATCATCCCCGGAACCTGGGAAAACTTAAGGAATCATTTCTCTGCATCCTCACTAACCCATGGAAGGCGGTTATACTTGTACTTGTATTAGCGGATATTTTGGATGAATGAGGTCTGTTGAGGTTCTCTCTATTATTATAGAAATCCAGGGACAAATACTTGTCTAGGTTATACCTTTATACAGGTCACTAAAGTATGGTTCATTTCTATGTGATTTACAAAGTCAATAAAAAAATGCAAGTGTTTATTTTTAGTAAATAATTTTATAAGCTAACCTCATTTTGTATGGATTTGTGTTGATTAGAATGTAAATAAATATTTGCTTTGTTAATAATTACTTCCTTGGTTATTGCAGGTCTTAGTTGACCTCATACAGAAAATCTTTGATAGGCCGAAGTTATTAAGACGTTATTTATACCAAATTTCCTCAAAATCACATCTCAAATCATTGTACCGTATACCTGTTCCAATTTAAAGACCACATTTCCATTCAGTTAAAATTCAATTCAACTCAGTACATGTACCTTACAAGTACAATCCGAATAACACTATGCACCTTTACGTAAATGGCTGAACAGCCTTTGGCAGCTGGAATGTCATAGGAATTCCATAGGAAAAGTATTAAATTATCATGACATACTACATAGGCAACAAGCCACCCTTCTGAATGTGACATCTGAATGGCATATTGTTATGGCTCCAACACATGGGCATCAAGAATCTCCATCAATATTGATTCCCATTTCCCATGCCTTTGTATCGTTTAATACTAATTTGATATTTTTTTTTCAACTTTTAGGGCTTTATTTACACAGTCCGTATACATGTAATTTTCACTGGCTTAAAAAATAGTCCTCTGTGGGGTCTTACTCTGTTCCGTTTTCTGGATCCAGGCAGGGCGGTTATTTATTAACGATTACTAGGGCTTATAGAGGATTTCCTTGTCACCACTTCCATAATCTGAATATACGGTTATGAATTTCAGGTTTCCCGCTTTTTTAGATGCACGCGCGATATTTGTAAAAGAGATTTTGCTGTAGATTTATGCGTTGGTGTTAAGATTTTCATTTTAGAATCATTTTAGTCTTAGCATAATGGCATCCTCACTCAGCCTTATATCGCATGCAGGCTTTTGTCTGCGAAGGGGATGTGACGTGTGTCTGCGCCTTTTTTCCCCTATATATTTTACATGACATTTCCAACAGCACTGTGGCAGTGTCAGCCAGCGGAGCTTGAATAAAGAGTTCTTTGAAATCCTATCCTATAAATCGTGGGATTGTTCATCATAAATTTCATTCCTGGCCCACATTAAAGTAGATCTCCCCAAAACGATCATAATTTTTACTTATCTATTCTAGCACAGGCCACCTGCACCCGTTACAATTTATGCAATGTATGGGTGGTGTTTTTTTGGTGGTTTTTGTGTGTGTTCGCTGGTATGCGGGTCCCGAATCCATTTTAAAAATCTTTCAAAAGATAATCCAAGCGTTAGATGCTGTTCTGAAATTCCAGAATAAAAGGCTTGAGAAGTCCCAACAGTGCTACTATTTACCCCCAGAAAGTTGCTGAAGATAAGAATAAAAGTTTGTCACGATTTTTTAATTATACTTCTAATAAAATTTAAACTTCCTCGATATGTAAAAATGTTTACCAATTTTCTATCATATGGCCCAGACAACTAATAATATTGGAAATAAATGAATAAATGTTGCAGAGCCCTTACTGCAAATTCGCTTGAAAAGACGTCATCAAGCACGCAGTAAAAAAGGGTTTTTTCAGCCAAAAAATATGTATTTAGATAATAAAATAAGATTAATATCATCTAGTAGGATGTAGGGTTGGATAGCTTTTTACTATATCTATTGCTGGCACGACATACAACACGCCTGGAAACACGCATGTTCCGCTATATACTCTTTTATTTCTTAATGACGTGTTCCTGTATTTTTTGAAAGCATGTCACGGTAGTTTCATATAATTAATATTTATATTGATCTATAAGTGCAATAATCATAAAATCAAAGTTGGAACACCATCAATCTCGAAATAAAACAATACCCATACAGTATATAAAATCTGATTGCGAGCATGCATATATCGCATTTTTAATCGCTATACACAAGGCTATTGTTAATGTGCATTGCGATGTATTCGTTGATATTTTTGTCATGACATCCATATAGAAGGAGAATTTATATCCCGTTTTACGTGTACCGAAACGTACCTTAAAAAGTGCTATAATGTAGATGACCATGATAAAATGGATAAACTTACGTTTTTTATAAATTGTCGAAAGGAAAAATAAAATATAATTTCATGATGCCAAACCTTGGGATTGAACTTGCCAATTTATAAATGCTTTCACCAACACTATACTAACATTTGTCATATAACTCCTTTAAATTGGAAACACTAGCATATAGAAATCCGCAGAATAGCCTTTGGCAGCAGCCTGTTAATATTAGCTGGAGGCCTGACATGAAGATTACCCCTCTCTGATTTTTTATTTGATTCTTTAAGTTTTTGAGTTTTATTTCGTTTGTGTTAGTGGATTTCA
>JAQGAE010005571.1:0-11096 GCA_034696685.1 Julus scandinavius
GTCGGAACTGGACTGCTGAGCATAGAAAATTGGGTCCCTTATATACGCAGAATAGGGGACAGGACAACCTGGGAACTTAGACTGTTCATCTATATGCTAATTGTCCCCAGCTGCACTGTTGGTCCAATATCCTAGCGGATGATAAGAGGTCCAAACGTTCTATTTAAAGTATAGTTTGTCTTGCCCTGTCATTTAAGGTACTTCGGTCCACGTGTAGACCATGGTACTCGTTCGCACGTTGTTGCAGTTCATTATAGCGTTCTTGAAATTCCGTAATTTGCATGTTACAGGAAGGTTGAATATCTTCAACTTCCAAATCTGGATACGTGATTTGCATAAACTGGATTTCTTCTTCTGCAGCTGTCAAACTGCTGGATGGTCCTGTGGAATTTCGGTTATTTTCAGCCATCACATAAACTTTCTTCTTAGCGAAGTGGAGATGTTCTTCGTGAGCAACTTCGATAGAAAGAGACAGTTTATGAGACCCAAAGCGCTTTAAATACGCTTTGGGGAGCCCAGTTGTCGTCACGTGATGACCTGGGGATTGGCCGTTTGTTTTCGTGTATCCGATTTCTTCAATCGAGCTGCACGTGGGAAAGTTTTGTTCCCACGTAAGTGTGAAAGCGGTTGACTCCGCCCACATGAAGCCTTTAATCCGTACAAGGTGATTCGGAAGTGTTACATAGCCTAAATATTCGACGAGAAGGTAATTTTCAGATTCTATTAACCCATTGTTATAGAAATCTAGTGACAAAATTTCATTGAAAATATGTGCCATAATTCTGTCCCAACCTTTGCTGTACAGAATTTGAGCCACCGTTGCATCTTTATAAAATAGTGTTCTTGGGGCATTTTGGCGGTTTGTATGATGGAAATTTAGAAGTTTGAATTCTTCAAAATGTGAAATAAACGCGAACGTGCATACGTAATTTAATACTTGATCATCAAGTTCGTGATACATTTGCTTTATTCCATATTTTCGAACATACTCCCTGAATTTGAAGACAATATGTTGTCCGAATTCAGCTAGACATTTTGTCATGGCTTCCGTCAGATTGTGCATTACCACGGCTTGAAAGCGTGACGGTAACCGACTGATACGGCCACTTTTTGTGATAATGTGAGTTCTAAAGTCCATATTTTCAGTTTCTTGTTGAGTTTTTTTTTCCATTGCAGACTGCGTAGTTTGCGTTTCTTCGGCTTCTTGGTCCGTAGTATTTTTGGAATCAAAGGCAATTGACTTCGAAAGTCGATCATTGCTTTGTAGAACTTCGGGAGCAAAGTTAGGTTTTAGGCCTTTTGATGGGAGTCTATCAATTTTTGCATTCACTTTTAGTTTGTCAACGACAACCTTCAGCTTGCGTCCTGGACGTGCTTTTATAATTTTTGGGATCGGGTCGGGCATTTCTTCCTCTGGCTTTTCTAAATGTTTTGGATCTTTGGCATTATGCATGCCTTAATATGTCTCTTGGAATGTGTCCGTAACTTCAAAAGAAGTTCGACCTTTAATTCCTGTAACTTCAAATGCACCATCCCTGTTTGGCGTTTGGAAGGGACCCTACGTCCTTACGTGACAATATATCAGCGTTCAGTGATTACTGAGCTGATAAAAGTTTTGCGAAACACTCATTTGGAGAGTTTTTTGAACAATTATCAGGTACTTTGCAAGATTCAAAGGACCGTCTGGAACAAGCACAGGACGAAAGAAGAAGAAAACAATCTGAAAGCGACCATGCCTTCATTCCAAATAGGAGACATGTACTTATTAAGAACCGTCTCCTAAGTTGCATTAGTAATGCCACGTACCGTGCAACTTAGGGGACGATTCTTAATAAGTACCATGCCTCCTATTTGGAATGAAGGCATGGTCGCTTTCAGATTGCGTTTTCTTCTTTCGTCCTGGCTTGTTCCAGACGGTCCTTTGAATCTTGCAAAGTACCTGATAATTGTTCGAAAAACTCTCCAAATGAGTGTCTCGCAAAACTTTTATCAGCTCAGTAATCACTGAACGCTGATATATTGTCACGTGGGGACCTAGGGTCCCTTCCAAACGTGAGAAAAAAGGGTGAAAAACCCGTGTTTTCGTTGATGCTGGTGTTCATCGCCCATTTTACAGCTGCAAGGTTTTTGTCCAATGTTTTATGGTCAGAATCTACAGCAATTGACAATTTTGTCTTTAATTCCCTATGTCTTCGTTCGACTGGGTTGGCTTGTGGGTGAAACTTTTCAATAAATTGCAATTGAAACCCTAGTGCCTTTGCTGTATTCTCCATAATGTGGGAAACAAATTGTGGACTATTATCGCATCGCACCAATCGAGGCATGCCATACCTTAGGCAGATTTTCTCTATGAACGCGCGAGCGACAGTTTCTGCCCGAGAGTTGAAGATGGGAAACAGATCCACATAACCAGTTGTAATATCGCTCACCAAAAAGATGAACGTATTTCCCTGCGCTGTTTTATGCATCGGCCCGACAAGTTTGATTGCAACTGCTTCGAATTGTGGCGGTATTGGTGGTGATGATATTGGCATTGTGTCAGGGTAATTTAGAAGTTTATATTTTAAACACTCCGAATATTGAGCGATATGCTCTTTGACACTTTGCCTTAATCCCTGCCAATAATATTTGTAGGTTATTTTTGCCACTGTGCCTTGAATGCCAGGGTGACCAGCCTCTGGGAGGTCATGGTTCCACTGGATCACTCTTTTCTGTAGAATTTCTGGGACGAGGATTCTAGGTTCTTCATCATCAATCTTCGACAGTTGTCTATAGAGTACTTCAGAGTTAATCTGGTATCCTCTATCCATGAACGTTTTCGCTTCCATGCTCGTTGAGTGACCGATTTCGTCCAGTGCCTGTATTATCTTTGCACATTCTGGATCAGACATTTGCATTTGTCTGTAATCTGGTGCAGTTATAGGTTGCTCATCTACCAGAAATAGATGGATGAGTACCACAGGTTCAATTTTCTCAGAACTTCTCGACAGCATGTCGGCCAGTACATTAAATTTCCCAGGGACATATTTGATATCGAATACATATTGTTGCATCTCCATCACCCATCTTGCAATGAATCCTCTGGGTTCTTTTGTTGCCAATATTGAGCATAAAGGGGCGGGATCTGTATGGACAACAAATGTTAATCCATCAATATAGCCTCGAAAACGTTTGACTGCCCATAGGACTGCCAATGCTTCCCGCTCAGTAGTTGAGTAATTGGACTGAGCTTGGGAAAAGGATTTTGAAGCGTATTCAATGACCCTAAATTCATCCCCATCTCCTTGTCCTAACACAACGCCCATTGCGTCTAGGCTGGCGTCTGTATGTAAGTGAAACCTTTTTTAAAGTCAGGCTTTGCCAGGACTGGTGCAGTGCTTAGGCGTTTTTTTAATTTGTCGTTGGCTTCTTTGCACATTTCATCCATGATATACTTGACATCTTTCTTCAACAGCTGATGAAGTGGCATGGCGATAGCTGACAAGTTTTGAATAAACTTGCAAAACCACTTGCAGGACACTAAAAATGAGCGTAACTGATTGATTATAGATGGGTTATGCAATTCCAAGATTGCCACAACTTTTTCTTCATTTGGACTTACACCACTCGGAGAGATGATGTGTCCCAGAAACTTCCCTGAATCCACAAAGAAGTAGTATTTTGTTCGATTAAGGCTAAAATTGTGTTCGTTGATGCATTTGATAACTCTTCTGACATCGTCAAGGTGACCTTTAAACATGTCGCTTACAATCAGGAGATCGTCTTGGTACACTACCACTACAATCCCTGGTAGCAACTTCAGCAGTGCGTCCACTACTCGTTGGCAGTGGGCCACTGAATTTCTGGCACCCATGGGCATTCTGGTTTAACAGAAGGTACCCAATGGTGTGACAGTTGTGAAATACTTCTGTGAAGATTCCACTATTGGCACCTGCCAATAGCTGTTGGTTAGGTCCATGGAGGTCATGAACTTTTTCTCAGTTATTTGTGCAATTAGATCGTCGATCTTTGGTAATGGGTAAGTGTCAGGAACTGTCACTTTATTCAGAGCACGAAAGTCGGTGACCATACGAAACTGTGTTGGACCCAGGCTTGGCAACAAGCAAGGATGGGGCCGCCCATTCAGATTAGATGGATTTTAAAAACCCCTATCAATTAGTTCTTGAACTTTTGACGTCAAGATTCCTCTTTTGAGGTGAACAGCTGTAATGGCGTATCGCTACAGGTTTAGCGTCTTTCTTAATTTGTATTGTTTGGGGTAATACCCTTGCAGGACCAATTGGCTACTGAAATACTTGGATAGTGTCTTCCAGGATTTGGTCGACTTCTTCCAGCTGTTTCTTCGGTTAAGTGGGATCCTTCATCAGGTCTTAGGCAAATTTCTTCTATCGCCACATGGTTTATGTGATTGATAAAAGGATTTTCTTCTTGTTCTCTTCTTATTTGATCTTCGCTGGGTCCAGTAGGTTTGGCGTGGTCTGTTCTTCATGAGCAAATGACCAAAATCTATTTGCGAAATTAATGATAATTTCAGCTTCTTCGAGGAAATTGATTCCCAGAAGTAGTACACGTCCCTTGAATGAGGGAACGATAGTTACCTCAGTCAGGATCGTACGATTTTCGAGACTATGGGAACGTCAATGATGAAGACTTCTTTGCTTTGTGGATTTTTATCCGCAAGCTGTATAATACGATGTGTTTTCACTATGGGCAAGCCCATTGTTCGTATTATTTGGAACATTGAGTCACCACCTAGACAAGTGGATGACCCTGAATCCAATAGAGCTGGAATTTTTTGCTCATTGATCTTGACGTTTACGTGGATGAGACGATTGTCAACGATCTGTTTCGTGCATAGTCGTTCGTCCTTGGTAGTATCGACTTTCCAGACACATATCATGTTAGCCTGTGGCAGTTTTGCCTTACAGTTCTTTGGACCTGTGTTAATATCCACACTAGTCCCCCCCCACAGTATTAAGACACTTAATAACCCTAAACCTAAATTTATTAAATATCCTCATATCTTCTCCTAATAAGACTAAGGTACTTGTTTATATATTTAATATTATTGTTATCAAAATAACTAAAATTATCAATACTCTAAATATTATTTCTCACCCCTCTTTAAAATATAAAATCAATTTTTACATTGAACTAAATTTAACGACACTAAATTACGAGTATTGTTTCCTCCATGGTTGTTTCCATTCTTGTTGTTCCCAGTTCGGTTGTTATAGGGTTTTTTCCTTGATTGGTTTTATCGAAGTTTTTCCCTTTGTACCCTTTTGTTTAGGGTGTTTTGAAATTTTGCCTTTATTGGACTGCATATTGTCCGTGTTTTGTGGTTGGTTCGCCACTATTCCCAGACGTCTTCTGATCTTGGTTTCCTGTTTGTGCCACAGGTTTATTTTGAGATATCTTGGGGAATCTTAGCTTCATTATTATGTTATCGACAAACGGATTCGTTGCTACTCCTTTTCTTTGCTTTGTGCTTCGGATTCTGTCAAGTATCATAATATCTGGCTCATGTAGGCAAAATCGTGCTTTCATCCTTTGGAGTGCTTCCTGGAAAGAGGACACTTTGTCATGGTGGTTTTGCTACCAAGTTGATGCTTCGTCTTGCAGAATCCAGAAAAATGAACTCCATCTGTGTTCGTCTGATAACTCGTTGGTATCAGCGGTCAGTTTGAAGTTGTACAACCACGTGATAAATGGATCTTTTTTCCCTTTGAATATTCGGACTTGTTGAAAGCTTGACGTGAGACATGAGCGTCTCTCATTTGGGCAGCCCTTCTGGCGGTCATGCCATGTATGGATTCTGTCCTTTGGAATGGAGTTCCTTCGTGGTTGATTTGCGCAAAGTTATTTTAGGATTGTCGGGTTGCATAAGCGACAGTTCTCCCAATTGTGTCAGGTGCACGCAAGCGGGCACTTGGGTAGTAAGGATCTACCACCTCAGGTTCATACATCTGGTTTGACGGATTTGGGTACCGAACTGGTACATATCCATCTTCTATATTTCGAGGAAGAAAAATTTCCTTCCTCATATCGGGTAATCCAGTTAATGGATTTATGTGAATTGGTGATAACATCGAATTCACGTTCCAAGGCGTTTAGTTGGGTCTAGCTGTTCGAGACAGCCTTGGAGTCGGTATTGGCACCCCACAGATGACCATCTAGTACTTACAGGTACCAGGTTGATACTCTGTTCTGCCACGTAATGTGTGGCAGGTGCAGGTCTTGGCGTCAAAAGACGTCGATTTTCTGCTTCAAGGAGCTTTTAGCATCTTTGTAGAGCTAATATCTCGTCTCAGACGTTGGATCGTAGCATCGTCAACAATAAGAGGTGCTGGTACAGCCCTACCTACGTTATCTCTTTGCTCTGCATACATTCCCATCAATTGATGAAAGAGAGCTGGGTTTGTGTCAGCGAATGCTGTTTCTTTCCTTGAAACCATAATTTCTTGTTCGTCAAACGGTGTCTGCAAGATTTGGATTTGTTCCATGTTTGGCCTAGTCATTTGACTTTCCATTTGTTGTCGACCAATGTGGGTTGGCGAGTAGTTTGACGTGACGAATCTGTAAGGTGTGAGCCCACAGTAGACATGAATGTCATTCTCCCCTCATTGTCTAGCTTCGTTCCTACAGGCTGTGGTGTTCTATGTGTAGGTGTAGGTCTTCATGTATCAGGTTTTTCTGAATGATAAGATCTACCGTGAATGGTAGATTGCCATATTCCAAGTGTTGTCAGTGTCTGTGGCTGTTTATTCAGGATTGGCATTGTTTCTTCTGTAGTTATGGATCGCCAAATATTGAACGCTCCACGGGTCACGTTGCATTCTTCTACAGGAAGTGGGTACCGTGTACGCGACCCTGCTGGTGTCGTTACCGGTACCATTTGCCTTGTACTAGTTGTTTGCCACTGCTGTGACGCAGTTAGCGTGTTTACAGTTTCGACGGTAGTCGTTGGGTACCAAGTATTAAACGCTATTGGCGTTCTTACAGGTCCCTGTTCTGTACTGGTTTGGCGCCACGATCGTGTCGCCATTGGGATTTCTGAAGTTTCGACCGCAGTCAAATTGTGCCAGTCATGTGACCTTTGTTTTGTCACTTCTGGTCCTTGTTATTCAGTGTTTTAGCGATTCAACGTTAGTTGAGCGCCATTGTTGCATACTGTTTTGTGTCCCCACTAGCTGAGGGTCTAACCTAGGTTCTAGATTAGTTAGGCACCATTGTTGTGACGTGACTTCCCACTTGGATACCTCAGATTCGTTTTCCTCCAAGTTAGGAGTAGACGTTTCAGCTTCTTCCGCCGTAGGGAGGAGATGATCGCTGGCTGGGTTTCCTGTTAGGGGGTTAGCTTCTTCATTTCTTTCTCCTAGGTGTTCTGATCTTCTTAGACCTTCCATTAGCTGATTTGTTTCTTCGGTTCTTCATAACGTTGAAAAAGGGGCGTGGCTTTTGGGAACGCTACTTGGGAACGTCAGATGGAAACGATAGTTGGAAACGTCAGTTCCTTTCTAGCATATCTAATTGGCCTGAGGTTTCGGAACGATGGTTCTTGATATGGAGGTTCGGAATAATGTTCCTTGTTACCACCACTTGTTATCTTACCCTTATGTTGTATTGACGAAGGTTCGGGACAACGGTTCAGAACGACAGTTCCTTGTTGTTGTCCCTTGTTGACATCTTTTTGTAAGGATGCAGCCTCGACACACAGTCCTTGGTGTTCCTGCTAGTAGTAGATGTAGAACCAATCTACTACCTTCTCCGTGACTGAAATTCTTTTGTGGTTGAAAATAGAAGTCCGTATTTTGTGTAAAAATACACTTTAAGCCTTTTATTCATTTAGAATACAGATATGGTAGCCTTTATTTGTACGAGAGTTGTTCTCTGTTCAGGAGTCGGAACTGGACTGCTGGGCATAGAAAAATAGGTCCCTTATAGAATGATCTATAAGGGAATGATCCATGCAGAATAGGGGACAGCCTGGGAACTTAGACTGTTCGCCTATATGCTAATTGTCCCAATCTGTACTGTTGGACCAAAATCCTGGCGGATGATAAGAGGTCCCTTTGAGGTAGCCTTTAGAAAGATTAACATAGAGTCAGCATGTCTGTGTGAAAGTGAATATTTTATGAGAACTAGGTTATTTTAAGGTCCTATTTTTATTTGTTAATCGTTAACAGATAATTAAAATATCGTTAAGGATTATCGGCGGCACGCTAATTTTTGTCTTTTTGTTTCTTTCTAGGTAAGTAAATCCAAGCCGTTCGTTATAATTTTTTGGTGTTGCCGCAAAGTTTTGTTTAAGCAGTTAGTCATGCAAAAATTCATTTCTCACCATTTTCTCTTTACTGCATGGTAACATAAACAAAAAGTAAGCAGATCAAATTGAAAGCAGACCTAATCTAGTTGAGGGAAATGGAATGTGTGTCTACAGCTCAATTAGGACTACTTTGGATGCATCCTTTGGGCAAATGTATTCAAAGGTAAGTGAGGTAAGTAAATAAGCAAATGTTTATTTTCAGCAAGTCAATTGCATGTATACTTTAATTACATATATGTATTCTTTTACTGTTATAATTTATTATAGCTTAATTGAATGTACAATTTTCAGTTGGTGTTTTTAGATATAGTATCACAAAAACAATTTTTTCATTCCAGTCCTGAGTGGTATTACTCCCATGATGGTCTTCACCTCAACCAGGATGGAAGGTCTGTTCTTAGCTCCTTCCTCAATAGAGGTACTGCAGGTCTTGATCAGGAAAACTAGAGGCTATTAATTTGCCTGTAAATTTCATCAATGAAAGGAGGCAGTTTAATGGTTTTTATGTTATGGTTTCAAATTGCCAGAGCATTAAGAACAAGTTGTTAAAGTTTAGGGAGGCAGCGTAGTCACACGGTTCAAATATCCTAATTGGATCTGAATTGTGGCTATCTGAAGACATTGCTAACGAGGAAATTTTCTCACGCAATTTTACAGTTTATCGACAAAATAGGGAGGGTGGTTATGGTGGGGTATTTATAGCCCACTCTGATAAAATTTCTTCCGTTGGAGAACCTACCCTGTAGACCAACTGTGAAATAGTTGTGTGTAATGCTATGCTGAAAAATGGTGGAAAATTAATAATTGTTTTTTTATCGGCCAAATGATTCTATCATCCACCAAGACAAATTTTAAAGAGCAATTGACATTGTGCATTACACCATCACAAACCCTATGATTATTATCGGTGGTGACTTAAACTTGCCACATATAAACTGGGATAATCATATTTACACTCCTTCTACTCCATTTGCTAGAAATTACAAATTGTTCCTCGACTTTATGTTAGATCATTCTATTGAGCAACTAAATGAACGTCGAGTATTTTGGATTTCTAGGAGCAGAAACATTCTAGAACTATTAGTATCATATTCCCCAGTCATTCACTGATGTTTTCAAAGATGCTGGGATTGGGGATCACGACCAATTCATTGTTGCCGAGTTTGTCGTTTTGCCTTGCAAAATCATAGTTCCTAGGAAAAAGTTCTACAAGTTTCATAAGACTGATTGGGTCAGTCTTGGGGAATTTGTCAATGCTAATAAATTCATCATTTTAGAGAATATGCATGAGCGAACTGTTGGTTGTAACTGGGATTTATTCAAACAAGTTATAGGTTAGGGCATTTCAAAATTTATTTCTTCTAAATTATGTTGCAAAAGATCTCAGCCAGTCTGGTATAACACAGAAATTCGCCGCACCTTGCATCATTTGAGATTGCATCATGTGTTACTTTTTAATTTAAGACTAGCACATACTAAGACTTGTTATTGCCCAAATAGGACTAAGTTCGGCCTAAGCCTCAAATAAGATGCCGAACTATATTAAGTACCCAAATGGGGAAATCAGGATATTGGAATGTCCAATATTATCTAGGACTAATCCCAAGACAAAGGAGATTAGCATACAAATGGAATTAACTTGACCTCTTAGGACCTGTTAGACAAATGCTAATTGGGTCAACCAAACATGAAGTTCTTCATTGACATCATGATTGTAAATTCAACCCTTAACTCTGGTGGTCCAATTCTACCACATGGGATCCCTTCAACTTGTATATAAAGGGCTCCCAAACTCTAGCTAAGGCAGAGAGAGGAAAAGATTCTTAACACAAAGTTGGATTGTCTAGGCTGCAGATGCTCCTGTTAGCGCCTATGTTAAGTTGATACTTCTGTTAAATAAAAGACCTAGAACAAAATCCAATACGACTTGGAAAATTCTCTTATAATTTTCAGTTATCTACAAGCTTGCAAAGGACTCACAGTATAAGTCCTTTTCAACCACTCTCCGAGGCCTGCTTCCCTCGTGTCATCTTTAATTTGCAGTGTCAAATCGGTTTAGCCTTAAAAAAGCCGAACACCGACAACTTTGGCCTTATTAGACATTACCGTCAACTTCGGCCTTCCCTTACGCTTCTCAAGCGAAGGTGCATCTACCCATTGAATCACTAAAAGCAGTCACCTCAATAAGTTAGAAAAAAAGTTAAGAACAAAGAGTGTAGATGCTCAAACTAACTTCAAATTGCTAAGGCAAAAGTTTAAAAAGTTAATTTTTAATGCTCAATTAAAACTTTAAGAAATTTAATTTAGGTGTAACGATCCCCTGGGGCAAGGTCCGCGCATGGAAGGAATGTAAGGAATGCTGGCCAGTGTGTGCGCTGGTGGATTTTGCCCTGTATTGCGTAGTATTGATTTGCATATGGAATGTGTGGAAGATTCGAGAAGTATGGCGTCCTTGCTGCCCAGGTTGCCACCAGGTGGGTGGAAAGAGAATAAAAAGGGAACCTGGGCCATCAGGGGGGCAGTATGGTTTTTTGGGCTCAATTGGGTTGATCAGCCTCCGAGTGACGTTATGTAAAAGTTGTGCTCTTTTGTTATTTCCTAAGTCCCGCGAGTTAACGGTGGCATAACTTTGTGGTGGCGTATTTAATTAAAGTCCCGCGAGTTAGTGGGCCCAGTGTGTTAACAGTATTACCTTTTAAGTTTATGAAAATTGTGTTGTCATCTTACTAAGCGTGGACTCTGCTGTCAGTTATTGAAGAGGCCAGTC
>JAQGAE010005572.1:0-11095 GCA_034696685.1 Julus scandinavius
AACAAGCTGGCAGGATATACAAATTTCGTTAAGTACGTTTTTGTTATTTAAAGAGCATATTTGTATTCTAAAACGAAAATAAAAATTAGAAAAAGGTAAAAATTGCTAGCTTCAGTATAATAATGCATATAGCATTCAAGTTACTCTTATCAGTACATGGAATATGGAAGAAATAAATACCAAAAACGTTACTAATTTTTTTAAATTTCTTACCTCTTCATTTTAATGTTTTTTACTTTTTGTTTTCTCATTTTTTTGCGGTATTTATGTATAAACGTTCAATATATTATTTTATTTTTCCAATATTGTTCTAAGTCATTTAAGGTAAGTGAAATATATAGCATTATTACAGGTTAACCAAAAAAAGTAGGAAGAATATTATGAAAATTCTGTTTCAAGCAAAAATTATGAAAATATCCTTGTTTTCGCGGCAAATACGTGGTCGTACAGTAGAAAGGGCGTTTTTTTTCCGCCCTTTGGGTGCGGCCTAAATGGAACAGTGTCGCACGGCTTCCAATTTCTGTATATGGTTGATTTTTTAAAAGGGCAACTTTCCAAAGTAGTCTTATTTTGTTTATTTTAAAAAAAGTAATTTCTACTGTTTCGCTTCGATAAAACTTCCAACCAAGATAGTTTTTTTTAACAAGAAATGGATAAAGCGTGTGTGTTGAATTTTTGGATGGAAGGGCTCCCACTTGGCAAAACTTAAGAGCCCTAGTAAGGGCTCGTTCTACTTGTCTTTCCCACCGTGGCGAATGCTGGTGGGGGCAATTTGTCGCTCCAAATTTGGGCTTTCCGGCTTCGCATCAGCGTTTTCATTGATTGCCTGCCTGTTATTTCTTCAGGGATAAACTTCAATTTTATAATTTCGTCGTTTATTTTTTAAAGAAATACTGAATAAATGAATAAGTAAACGTGGCGAAAATACAGAATCGAACGCTGAAGAAGCTACCTTAGAATGTTTTTTGTTCCATCCTCCACATTGCATATGGTAAGAGAAAGCTCTACATACCAAAGGGAATCCTCGCATACTAATGGGAATGAAAATTACATTTTTGATGTAAAATACTGTCCTTTAATGGTAGTTATAAAAAAGGTTGTCGTCTTAATTTTTCTCTAAATAGGCCCGCATTGCGTCGTTTTTTTAATTTGAAATAATTTAGTATTAATAAAGTATAGATTAAAGTGGAAAAGCCCTTGCTATACTGAAAGCATTGTCCCCTCGGGTGGTATCTCGGATAAATGTAACGCAAAACGCGTTTTAAATTTACTTCAGGTGTCCTTGAAGGGGATGATACAATGTACAATATAGTTGCTAGGCTTATTCGAGACTCGCAACAATGGATGAACAGAATAGTGTCGAATAGATCTTATTCTACCACACGCAAAAAAAAAGGATTGAATATCGGTCTGAAAACGTGATTAAAATATAGGACTTACTATAGATACAATAGTGGATAATGTTTATATATCAAATGGAGGACTTCAAATTGCACAAATGAATGCTAGGGTGCCACCCTACTTGCATCAATTAAGTGATGGGTACAACAGGTGGTGTGACGTTATTCCTATAAGATTCGCCTTTATATATTCAAGAACCCATTAAAATGGGTATTTATTTTAAATATCCTTTTACGATGGGCCCTAAACGGTAGTGGTGACCGGGGCACAGTGGATACACTTTTTACAATTTTTTTTTTTTTTTTTTTGGGAAAAATATTTAACTTATAGAATTTTAAAAGAATAACACAGTAATATACAAGCCTTGAGGATCATCTTTTATATTTTTTTCATCGTTTTATAGCTACTAGTTTTTGCTATAAGAGATTAAAGTATGTTGCGCAGACTTTCCCACTGTGCCTCTATACTGGGGCCCAGCTTATCCAAATAAAGTAAGTATTGTTGTTGAAAACCATTTTACCATAATATTTCCGCATATTAAACAATAACCTTGCAAAACATTTTTAAAATAAGGAATTGTCAAAATTAAATGCAAAATATGTATTTGCACATATTGAATTTGGCACTAAATGTGTAATGTCTAATGTGAATAACCAAAAAGGTTCGTAATTTTAATAGACATTGCTTTAAAGTTATACATACTTAGTTATTGTTAAGCTTTAAACGTCGTTATTTTTCATAATGGGACCAAAATACGGGATGTGTCAAATAATATGAAACAGCACATTGTAGTGCATCATAATAATGGAAAATGTTATCTTGAAATTGGAAAAGCTGTTGACATCTCATTTTCAAGTGCCCAGAACATAATTAAGAAATATAAATAAACTGTGTTGTTTGGAATGCTTTGAAAATTCCTATGGGAAGTGGGCATTCGTCAAACGGCCAAAAAAAAGTAGGCCTTCATCAGTGAGGCAAATAGACAAAAATGCTTACAATTTGCTTTGGAATACAGAAATAAATCCATGGAATTTTGACAAACTGTGATTTGCTCTGATGAAAGCAAATACACCCATACCTCGCTTTACGGCCTAAATACGTTCCGGAAAAGTTGGCCGTTAAGCGAAAAAGCCGTATAACGATTCAATTATTTCTGCATTGTGATTTTCATTTTTCCCCTTCTTAAACGAAGTGTAACTCGTAAGTTGTTTTATTGTTAGCAATATCCGACCATGCTTGTGCAAATTGGGGTAATTTATCACATTTTTGGACCATTTTCTTTAATTACAGCATTTTTTTTGTGGTCGTTATAACGAAACTTTGTACGCAGTAAATCAAAAAGGGCCATAATTAAAAAAAGGCCGTATAGCGAGGTATAGGTGTACTGTGTAGTAAGTCCACCAAACATCATTAAAATATAGTAGGGAAAAACTGCTCGTTATGTGAAACATTCGCTTCAAACTGTTAAACATTGTGCTGATGACAGTGTTATGGTTTGGGACGCATTGCCTTTGCTGGAGTGTTGGAGTTGGCCTTTATTGATACAACCATGACAGCTTTGGTGTATATTAATGTGTTTGGTCATAAAAGTAATCTTCAGGATAGCTTCCACTTCCAGCAAGACAATGACCCAAAGCCTACGACATTGGTTATCAAGGAATGATTCCTTTACAATGCACTTGTAACATCTTCACAATTTCCGGATCTTAATATTGAACATTCGTGAAGCTATTTGGAGAAAGCAATTAGAAAAGGAGAAATTCAAGTAAAAATCAGTTAAGGCAACTGCTCCAAGAAACTTTGCACAAGATTGGCAATGATATCATCACAGAGTTAGAGGAATCAATGCCTTGACGCCTTCAAGAAGTTATTCAGGCTAAATGACTCAATGCAAATACTAATTTATGTTGAGGTAATGTTGATTACATATTCTACTAGAAGCTTGGGAAGTGTGAAAATACTTTTTAAAAATGTTTTGTTTATTATTTTTAGGTTTTTGTTTAATACCATTTGTGGAAAAAAATGTATTAAAATTACACTGTAAAAAGGTTTTTAACAACAATGCTTGTATTATTTGACCAAAATAGAAAAATTAAATGGTATGCAAATACTTTTTTGTTGATTATAAAGTCTATAGGGAGGCGGCACCCTATGGAATGTAGTATGCAGCTGCATTGTTTGCATATAATGTAGGCCCTGTTGACACTCCATTGTTAAAAAGAACTGGTGTCAAAACACGTAACAGAAACAGGGTTTTGGCGAACCAATTTGTCGAAACGTGGTTTCTTGAACGTGTTTCGATAAACAGGTTTTTCCAAATATAGTGTCCACATAAAATAAAGGATTTCGAATGGGAGGAAATGTTCGCTGTTCTTGGCGCTCCTACCGAGGCCTGTATACTATGGCCAAAAACTGTCGTTTGCTCAAGAAACCACGTGTTTCAAACCATTAAACCCCCAAACATACTAGACTCAATTTATGTAAAATCAGCTGCTAATGCACGATATTTGGGCGCACTACTTGTGCGCTCAGCGGACAACGTCGTCTGCTAAATTTCTTTGACATGTCAAACATACAGCGCACACCGGAGCAGACAAAAGTAAATTCGGAAAGTGAGTCTAGTTTGTTTGGGGCATGAGTCATGGTATACAGGCCTTGGAGGAGCGCCATGAACAGCAAACATTTTTTTTTGTTGATCTAGACCGAAATGTTCGCTGGAAACGTTTTTTTTTTTTTTTTTGGCAGAAACTTTGCGGAAATCTTTGGACAGAAAACTAGAGTGCAAACTTTTCTCGTAAACATGTTTCCGAAATCCTGCTTCTGTTTCGTGTTTGCCTTGGTCTGTACTAGGCATGAAAGTTCAGTTGAATCTTGTTGTTAAGGGGGTTGTTAGCAGCGCTCTCTGTGGCGCTTTGAGTTTTGGGGAGACGTTGAATTAGCCTCTTTATTTCATATCTTATCCCATATCAATTTTTTTTCTCAATTTTGGTTCGTATAATTTGAAATGCAGTTCGTTCCGCCTTCGTTCCTACTTTTAATAATACGTCTTTTTTAGTACTTTTTGAAGGATTTCTTTGTAAGTGGTGAAACGTATTTAGAACTCGGGTAACTCGGGTCACTGAGATGATTAAGTATACTCTCCCAAAGGGGAAAAATACGAAAGCTGAATGTGAAGTTGTATGACAATTTAATTGAAATTCGCGTTGTTAGAGTCGTTGAAGCACGTTATAAATTTTGCAATGTGATAAGTTTTTAAAAAAAAGTGTATATTGCTACATACCCTTTGGTGGTGTTCGAGCCTTTAGCATGGAGTTGTAAATCCTCGAAATTCATTTATAAAATTCACCTACATTTTTTGGTGATTGATTGTTGTTATTATGTGTATGGTTTTTTTTTAAAAGAACGTTTTAAGTTATTTTGCCTTAAATTTTCTCCGTTCTAAATTTGCTACAAAATTTTAAAATTTCAGATGGGATTTTTCTGCCACTGCTGAAGAGCTCCGTGAGGTGACGATGCTGTTTTCGGAAGACCTGCAAATTCCGCTGAACTTCCAGCGCACGGTTTCGGTTTACGACCCGCTCAGTGAAGGTTTGGAAGGTCCAAGGTCGAAACCAGTCCGCCAACCACCAGCCAGGGTCAACCCTCAGACTACAGAATTCTGCGACAAACTGGGCATCACAGACCCCATCAAGAAGTTGTTGATGGCTACCGGAATATCAAATTTGGACATGGACGTCGTCAAAGCTTCCTCGTTCATCTGTGAGGGTGAGCTCAATGTCACCTCTGGTGACTCTGCTAACTTCAGCCAGTGCACGAATCCAGACGAGATCTCGTTGGACGACGACGAGCAAGAAGTAGAAAAAGAGGACAATGAAGAACATGAACAATGTGCAGTGCCCACCTTTGGACAAATCGCCAAGAATCTAGAAGAACGTGAACAGTATACAATGTCGCCCAATGAACAAACTTCCAAGAAGCTAGAGGAACTTGGAAATTGTCCAATGTCCCCCATTCATCCTGGGACGAAGCTGGATGATCTGGAACTGATGGTGACGTCGCCATCTGGTAGGATGTCAATTTCTGGTATGCTACCAGAAGCTAAGAGTTCCCCGCTTCTAGACAACATAATCGATGCTTCCCGGTCGTCCGTTCTGGAAACTGCTGAATCGACATCTCCACAACAACATCAGGAAGGAAAAGAACCAGAACTAAGACCAGCTGTGATCAAGGGAATCAAGAGAAGGAATAAGGAGATTTACGCCCAGTCGGAAGAAGATTGATCATCTTCTAGAAGAGGGATGATCCACCGTTGTTTACTTTTCCAGAAGTGGTTGTATGGTGAACCAATTGTTTTAGTGAACTGGTGAAATACTGGGTCAAGGACGGTGAAATTGGAGAGAAAAGCATTGTCTTTAACCATTGTTAATTTTAGGAACCATATACAGGTATATGGCAATCTAAGAATGTTGGGTACATCTACCCATATCAAATCTCAGTATGTAGCTACTGGAAGCTTGCCATATTAGAAATTGGTCAGATTACCTTTGGAAAAAACTCCTGCTGGGTGGAAGACGTGACATAGAAGATATAGGAAACATGTAACGATATCAGCTACCCATATGTGATGGAAGAATGACATCAGCAATTGATCCGCGTAATACATGAATTTGAACACCATGAACATGAACATCATGGGAAAGCGATCCATATATGACACTTTTCAAGCATGACCATTGGTATTCACCCATTTTCGAAACTATTCACCAATACATCAATGACGGAGGCTTTTTCATTAGTGTAAACAAATCACGAAATTGTATCTTATATATTGTAAATAATGTAATATTGTTTTTTACGAGTATATATATTATACAGTGTATTCTGTTGATTTGATTTGATTTTTTAATATTCTGAATGAATGCGTTTTCAATAAAACACTGGATAATTAATTTCAGAAATCCCTGACTTTTTATTGTATGAAATTTATATTTATTAGTGCCAGTATTGGTAGGTACACTTATTAAAAGTTTATACTGAGTTTAGACTATATTACTGGAATATTTGAACACTTTATTGCTATTAAAGCTGAGAATGTCGTTAGCTGCTTGATTAGGATTATTCACTACAGGTTAGGTTTAGTGAATGAACGTCACATGCCTAATCGGAAGTCCGCTAGCGGTTTATCGCTGTTATTCAAATATAGTTTTATCTTTTCAAATTTAATTTAATCGTTCTTTATTTCCATAAATGTAAATTTAAAACACAAGGGCGTTTTCTGCATGAAAATTGAAATCGTCATTTGTATATATTTTTTACTAAGCTAGGTGGGGAGACCCTAGCCGCCTACATGGTAGAGACCCAGGTTCGATTCCCGAACGGGTCGGCTACCCTGACTGGTTTTCGCGGTTTTCCACAGTTGTTTCCTGGAAAATGCCTGTATTGTTGCTCTAAAAATCATCCGCGACCGTGCTCCTTCCTCTCCCAATTCTTCTACTTTCTCTTTCCTTTGACTTCTGTGTATACTGGATAGGGGGATATATCCCCGATATTGTCTATAGGTCATCTCTGACCGTAGTAGTCTTTGGGCCTCTAAATCTCAACCAACCAAACATTTGTATTTTTTGGGAAAATGAAATTTAAAACCACAGTGCTTTGTAGGAAATCCGTATTACTAAAATTATTTCATATGTTATTCACTTATTGTTTGGTCCGAAGTTCACATTTCAACTTGTATGGGTCAAAGAATTAATATTTGTACATATAATAGTAAATTAGTAGAAAACAATGAATGCACGATAATAAGTTTGTACAAAATATGTGTACAAAAAGTACATAAAATCATAACAAGAAATCAGTTTGACAATACAGAATTTTCTTATTTTCCTACAATAATACTGTAATTGAAAAATTGCTGCTAAGGACAAATTAGTAAAGTTTAGCAGAAACCCTAATATGTTAAGTCATCCACATAGGAGCTCACCAATCTTAGTAATAAATTAGTCCAATTTCGTCTGGTAATTTGTCAAATAATTTATTATAAAATGTCAACGATTTTTCACCATATTCACTGTTAGCAAGGGAGCATCTGGAAGTCGATTTTCTTAACATTTCCAAAAAAAGTCGAATTCTATCATGGCGTCTTTTTATTATTATTATTTCGGAAACGTTATGCTATTATGGTCGAGTTTTTCAATAAAAATAATCACTTATTCGCCGATCTAGGGTAAGAAGAGCATTAACAGATCGGTGATAAGTTTCGAGGAACGCAAATTGGAGTAAAGTAGGCGCCGTTATTCCGACGTTAGGAATGAAAAGTGTATAAGAAACGAACGTAGGGTAGGCCTAACTTTCTGTAAGTTTAAGAAATAGTGAGACCCCCGAGACTAGCGTCTGAAAGCGTACGTAACTCAATTTACACGAATTTGGCAGCGCCTTGATTTCATCGACATCATCCTGACTTCTTTCATTGATTTCCCCCTCGTTTTAGGCTAGCTTTTCTACAGATGCATCTCTCGTGGCTGCCCTCGTTTGGCTCGTGTTAGGGTTTTTACATTCTCTATGATTTCAGTGAATTTCGGATTGACTGGATACCATAAATGGGTGTGCCTAGGCTTTACTTTACAATGGGCCGGCTGCGTGACCCGTTAATCTAGCCAGAAAACCGATGTACAGTCAGTTCTCGTACAACCTGAAAAACATTTGCTTTATAGAGATTCGCGTAATATAAACAATGGGGCCTGTGGGATGTTGAGGGTTTGGGGAAGGAAACTAAAAAAATCTAAATCGTCTCGTGAGCAATACACTGAGAGACATTAATGCAGCGTTTCAATGCCATAATTTTTGAATTAAAAGTACGTATATCATGAAATTATTTTTAAAAAAACAATGCTAATCAATGATGCTTTCTCAGCTTATCCAATGAAATAATCGCCAACCGGCGGTAGAGTACGTTGGTTACGTGCTTTCCTCTAGGTCCAGAGGTGCGAGGTTCGCTTCCATGGTCGAGGTCGGTGGGAATTTTTACAGATTGGAGAAATTCCCTAATTGACGGCTCTTTTGAATGAAAGTTTAAACCAAGGTCCCGTGTAGATTGTAGCACGTTAAAGACCTCTCGAGAGAGGGTGGAAGTCCCCCCTTTTAGGCCGTTTGCACACATACTGGTTTTGCTGGGAAAAATTCGGGCTCCGGCGCCGAGTGCAATGCAATCGGTTGTTTGCAAACACATCCGGTCTGGCCAAATTGCGGTCCAGGGAAATTACACATATGTAGCCGGTGCTGAACTCGGTTATAAGAAATGCCGTTTATGTAAACGTCAGCTTGCACGCGTGCTGATGCCGCTAAGCAGATACAAAGCACAGCGAGGGTTTATTTTAAAATATTTGTGAATGATGCGTAATTTCATAATTCAGTTAAGTTTAAAAAAGACATTTAATTATGACGTCGTTTCATTAATTGAGGTCTTTGGGACAAAACTTTAAATTATTTTAAGGACAGGATTGTAAAAACAAAAATCAGATGTATCCAGGACCTTCTCTTAAACTTTCTGTATTTTCTTCTAAGATGTAGCTGCAGAAGTAAGTTGGAACGTTTTCTATTTTTACTTAAAACATTCATTTTAAAATTCAAAAGGTAAAAAGCAGACGATTTTTATGACGTTACTATAGGACGGTTTCTGTATTTGCCGGTATGTGTGCAATACCACACTGCCGATGCTAGAATTTTGCTAGATTACCGGCCAGTTTCTGTGCAAATGGCCTTAGGCCAAATTTCCATGCAGGTGATGAAGGCTCATCATCTAGCATTGGTGTTCAACCCTCACGTTGCAGAAATAGGTCAATGTTAAAAATCAACAAACAATGAAATGGACTGAAAAACTCCTTCAAAACAAAGGACTCGAAATTGCGCCAATAGGATATATGTGTATGATGACAACTAGTTTATTAAGTTCCAGTTGCATTAAATAATTGCAATATTGAATTAGATTGAAGTTCCTTCTGATGCGCAATTGAGCGTTCATTGCTGATTGCACATTTATTGGTCCTATCATAACGCATGATTTTGATACTGATGAATATTAAAATGGATCGACTTTTGACAGCAACCAAAGTAGATTTTAATTGGTTGCTAGTGGGGAATGATCACATAGCCTGGAATACTGAATTAATGGCGTAATTCTAATGGTACTGAAACGGTGCATAACAGACGCAATATAAATGCTAACATTATTCTGGATAGTTAAAAAATACTGCGACAGATATTGACAAGGGATCAGATATGGAAATTCAAGTAATGGACACAACAGGGCCTATGGGATTAGGAGATGAAAACTGAATGGTACATGTTAAAAGAAATATTGCAATTTCCAAAGAAATGTGACTTTAATTTTCATTCTTTCCACGCCCTGTGGCACAAAGCAACTCAAAGTTCGCAAATATTAGCATTTCACTAGATATTATCTAATAAAATATAATTATAGACATCTTCTGACTTCCAGCGTGCAAATATTTTAGGGTTCAAACCTCTTATCGCCCACTCAAAACAAAATGTAACCAAATTATTATGCAGCCTGTGGGTTCTCGTTTTTACTTGCATAGAAAGTTGTATAGAAATAAATAAGTTGAAAGTTGTATAGAAATAAGTAAGTTGAAAGCTCATTAAGAAATCAATTTTATTTTAAGTATTGCATAGAGTAATAAACACGTGCTTAACAAAAATGATTCATTATCTTAAGACACGTATACTGTACTACCTACATATAGTACAGTGGTCGATAAAACATATGCAACTGGTTGATAAACGTTTTCAAGTTGCGAAAGACATATTTATGGCTTAAACCCAAGAAAAAACCACATGGATAGCTGCATGTACATTCCATATATATTTAATAATCAAGATGAATGTATAGAATTCATTTGAATTTCTGGTAAACAAATTAACAAAACTATACATTATTTCCCTGGACAAAACAAATGCAACTGGAATTGCAATCGCAGATTATATAAGTTTTTCTTAATATTTAGGGGCAGAACCATTGTTTGTATTCACTGCCTTGCACCGGGAGGGCATTGATTCAATCATCTTTTTCAGAGTGTCCTGCGGGATCTCTTTCCAGGCTTTTTCGATTGCTTGAAAAAGTTGGTCCTGGCTGAGCATGTTTGTATGGTCAATTTTTCCATCCACAAGTTCTCAATTGGGTTAAGGTCAGGGGATTGAGGTGGCTACTCTAATTTGATCAACTTTGAAGTGTGTTTTGGATCGTTGCTATGCTGGAAGAACCATTTCATTGTCGTATTCCAATCTGCAAAACACAACATGTCGTCTTGAAGAATGTCCCTGTACGTGTAACGATCCATGATTCCAGTAATGCGATGAAGAGGGCCTATGCCTTGTCTGGAAAAACATCCCCAGACCATAACGTTACCTGTACCATGCTTGACAGTCTTCTGGCAATAACGTGATCGGAAGAAAAGGTTGCAATTTGCAAAAACACACAGTGACTGGAGTGTGGTCAAGTGGAAAACAGTGTTGTTGAGTGACGAGTCCAAGTTTAACATAATTGGCAGTGATGGAAATTGTTGTGTGTGCCTGAAGCGTTTTTTAACAAATACTTTGCAGACCGGTACGTGACATTGTGGCGCCGCCGTTTTGGCGCCGGACATTTTGGCGCATTTCTGTTTTGGCCCGACCGTTTTGG
>JAQGAE010005573.1:0-11094 GCA_034696685.1 Julus scandinavius
TCTCTTTTGGTTTGGCTGGAATTGTGTTTTAAAATTTCACCCATTGAAAGTGATAGGGTTGTGATCCAGCTTAACAAGCAAAGTTAGAATTTTGGATCCTTTCAATGTAGATAATAGAAGATATTTATAAATTGCAGAGCTCAATGTTTCGTGGTGAACGATTCAGTCAACAAAAATTAATTCAAGTTTTTCAGGTATAAAAGCATTTTTTTAAGAAAATTGTCAATCTCGTATATTTAAACATTGTCGGTATTGGTGCTGTAAATCATTTTAATCAAACACGTAATTTTTTATAAAAATTAATTTTATAGCTAGGATAACATAAAAACAATTAAGAACATATCTAAATATTCAAAGAGTTTGAAAATAAAACTTCCCTGAATAAGCCACTAAAGACAATGTGCCATTCTGAGTATAACTTGTGTTATATTGGAAATCCGCCAGAAAGGGCGGTAGTAAGAGCGGATATCTACATATTTGTAAAATACACACAGGAATAAATATCATAAAATGAAATTCTTATGCAAATTTATTGATTTAATCATTCACTATAATAGGGCATGTGATAAAATTGAATGTGGTGTCATTTGACCAAACTAATCTGGTAAAAATGCAATTTCTTGACAAAACTTATTTAAAAAGTTTACTCATTTATCTAAGTTCGTAAAAACAAATTGTCCAATATGGGTGAATTGGTGTACTTATTAAATACAAGTTTTATTGACAAAACCTGTAAAAATACATAGTATCATTGGTAGCATAGCTTTTCAGAAAAATTTCAGGAAGCAAAGTTTTTTAGAAATATTTAATCTTGGCCAACTGGCCAACGTATGAATTTCAAATTCATAATTAGTGACCTAGTTAACTTGTTTATATCATGAAACGGTCCCGAAATGAGGAAATAAATAAATTGTTTGAAGTTAGAATTTGGGTTACTCCATATGAAATAACAAGTTACAAGATACTTGAAACATGACAAAAACTAATTTTACAAAGCAGGATACAATTCCTCGTAAACATTTCTAGAAAAACTGCAGAAAGTGTGTCAAAAATGTGCCATGCAAAATTCTTGAAATATCTTAACGTAGGACTTTTTCATGTCATTCACCATGAAAATGTTCTAAAATAATATAAGGAAAGTACTGCAAATTCAGTGTACATGAGCTAGTTTTAAAATATATATATAGTATATATATAGCTACGTCTACATCGTGTTTGATACCAGTAAAATCTCAGTTATTTTGGATAGGAACTCTACTGGATGATGGACCCTCTTCAAAAAACCCAAGTTCTAATACCAACAAGTCGATTTAAAAATTCATAAACTAATAAGTCTTGTTCACATTGCTGGTCCACAGCAAGTAATTACCAAGATCTACTTTTCATAAATTCAGATCCACTTTAGGTAAAATTAGCCTCCTCCTCCTCCCGCCAGAGGCGCACATCAACTTCTGGGAGCCAATAGCCGGTCATCCTCATCAGTTTATATGTTATAAAAATACATTAAGTAATTTGGAGAAGGGCACATGCCTAACTGGTACGTGTAAAAATGGGTCAACTAAGGTTACAAGTTAAAAACTGGTCGTCTTGGTGGGATATGACAGTGAATTGTTACCTTGACAAGCCTTCATATATTCCGTGTCCATGTGTGCATATATTATAAGAAACGCGAGGAGGTATATCTACGAGCCATTAATTCAGAGGTGACAAACACGAGCGATAATATACAAGTTATTTTTTTTGTGAAATTGTTGGGACATTTTGTTGATGCATTTCAGCCTAAATTCCATAAATAAGCGCTTTTATCTGCACCAGCGTGTTTTGGTGTTGAAAAATGGCTTAAAGCTTGTTTTTTTCTTACTTTTTTTTTTTAAAAAATAAGTAAAAATCTTGTTTTAATCTTTGGTATTTTCTGAAATCCAGGGAAGATATTCCCCGACACGTGTATACAATCCTGGCAACAATGGTCGAGCACACCCGATGCCAGCAGACACAATGCCCACCAATATGTATTGACTCCCATTCTTCTGCATCAGGGGGCCTCCGGAATCTCCCTAAATCCCGAAACAAGTTATAAACAGAACAGTCATGAAATGGAATGTGCACATTTTTGCTGAGATTCGTGCAAACTCAGACTTACGTGACAAGAGTCTTTTAATCCCTCTTTAAATCCGGCGCACATGTGATTTGGATTGATAGTAACGAATTTCTGAGCTAGGTGATACCAATCTTGGCATTCTTTACGATCAACTACTTTCATGGTCAGCTTTTGAAGAACGTTGGCTCTGGACCCACCTGCGGATGAGTAACAACATCATTTTTTGGAAGTTTTAATTCGTCCTAAATCCTGCTTATTTTCAAAGCAGGATTTACAATAATCTCTAAACAAAATACCTGTAGTGTCATTTTTTTTAAGAAAGGCAGATGTAGGACGTCTGACTAAGGGCGAGATGTATATTTTTTTTAGAATTTATAAATAAACAAGTTTATAGGTTTTTTTTAATATTAATTTTTATTAAAAACAATACTTAAACAGTTCAAAATATTTTACTGTAATGTACAGATGAATGCACCATAAGTAATTGATGGTAATTTTAAGTCATTTAATTAATGATTATGGCAATGCTTTTATTTAGAACAATGAATGGCAAAGAATTTCCATCAAACAAATTGAAGAAAATTTAGTTTAAGAACCACAAAGATCATTTGTTTTAAATGCATCTATTGATATGCACTATATTGAAAAAAAGTTAATTTTCAATATAGTACATATCAATAGATGCATTTAAAAAAATGATCTTTGTGGATCTTAAACTAAATTTTCTTCAATTTGTTTTAAATGCATCTATTGATATGTACTATATTGAAAAAAAGTTAATTTTCAATATAGTACATATCAATAGATGCATTTAACAAAATGATTTTTGTGGTTCTTAAACTAAATTTTCTTCAATTTGTTTGATGGAAATTCTTTGCCATTCATTGTTCTAAATAAAAGCATTGCCATAATCATTAATTAAATGACTAAAATAACCATTAATTATTTATGGTGCATTCATCTGTACATTCCAGTAAAATATTTTGAACTGTTGAAGTATTGTTTATTTATATATAATATATATATATAAATTCAATAACATCTTTTTTATGATAAAGATTAGTGAAACAATGCATTCGTATTATTGTGAAAATATTTTGTCCATGGGGACCCAATGATCTAGTTTATAGCAGTAATACTACCACTGGTTAGAATTAAAGGAAAAACAATACCAAAATTGTTTAAATTGCTTTACTGTATACCAGAATGAATTTTAAGAAAATACATCTTTCTTACCTTTCTCCGGTTCTGCGGACCATCCCCAACCAGCTACGGTTACTTCTTCACCTTCGTATGTTTTATTTGAAGACAAAGGCAGACAAATTGGTTGTTTGATTTCATCCCAGGTCACATCTTCCGCCAGACGCAATAGGGCCAGATCGTTGAAATATCGAGACAACACAAAATTTGGATGCAGGATGATCTTATCAATATCGATTTCTTTTTCCTGTTCAGTTTTTTCGCTCAATTTGTATTCACCTACACGAACTTTCAACGTATTCTTGTTATGCCTTTAAAAAAGTAAACACTAGCATTATGGTCTAGTATTAATTAGTATTGCCACGTGAGTTATTAGATTAGAAGACAGTGAAATTCTAATAATCTTGTACTAACAGTGTGCAACTTGAAGTCTTAAGATTTGTAATTATGTATTCTTAAAGTTTGCCACTTCTTCAGTCTCATGCTAAAGATTTAAATAAAATTTGTCTACCTATAAACACAATGTGCAGCTGTCAAAATCCATCGTTGATAGATCAGTGCTCCTCCGCAGTAATGATTCCCATTAAGCAAAAGTGAAACCTTATTTTTAAAAATAAAAATCAGCAATGTAGTTGAATATTTTATAGAGTGAATATTTTATATAGAAAACAACATTGTTGGCAAGTTCAAAGAAAATTCGTTTTTTCTGCAAATTAAATTTGCATGAAGAAGGTTACTTCACTCTCAAATATTTTAAGTGCAAAATATGGTAAAAGTAAATGAACAGGAGTTTATCTATAGATGAGCATGCAATTGCCCCACGTATTCAAGTAACTTAGTATGTTGCTTCAAAGTTGCAACATATAATGTTCGCATATTGTTATTTAAATATGAATGGAATTACACAATTACAAAAATGTCCTTCAACGTTAGTTCGATATCTGATTTGTAATATACAAATTAATTCCAGTGTGAAAAGAAACTAGGTTACTGGGTTTTACTATATTTACAATGGTTTTATTATCATAAACATTGACAAAATTCTGCATCTTTGCTTATACTACAACGTATTCTCAATATCAGGGGACGACGACAATGCATTAATTGAAATCGTCTATTCATATAAAAATTAATGTAATATTTTCTTTTTGACTTACCATCCAAGGAAATTCTCCGGGAGAGGCATCCGAACCACCAACAACTCGTGGAGATTTAGCAAATCCACAAGTTGGTTCTGTAACAACTATTAAAGATACATTGCATTATTATATAAAACCTAAATAAGGTTATTTTAGACATTAAAAAATTCAATAAAACAATTGAACATAATATTAAAGTAAGATTTCCCTGACTTAAAGATGCAAAACAGTTAGTAATTCACTTATTTGGAATCTTGTTAAAAACAAATTTAGATTACTGTTATAATGACACATGCGAGCAAACAAATAAATTTTAAACTTTACAAGGTTTAGAACACATATGTACCTATAAGGTAAGTATTTGGAATTTACAATTATACAAAAAGCTTTTTGAGTTCATAATTCTATTTCTATCCCATGGGCACTGTCATATTTTATTTACACAGATTTCTACATGTATAACACTATTTATGACAGGTAGGCTATAGATTTTCGGCACCCTGTCGTTCCAGATAAATCTGTCTTCAGTACGATGTCAATTTTATGTTTTCTGTGGTGTTTTTACGAGCCTGACAATATTCCCAGGAGAAATTATTTTGGCGAAAAAGTGAAAACACGTCATTAAAACACTTAGCTTGTCTCCTCCTTTTCACATTTGTGCATAGCCCACTTATAAACAAAAACGGTATACTATTTATTGCATTGTGTGCAAAAATTATCCATTATTTTTAACTTAAACGTTAATTTGCATTGACAACGGTCCCAAACTTCTTAACCTATTTTTAAGAAAATCCCTGCTTCCGGGTGATTGAAGTAAAGACACGTATTTCGGTATTTAGCAGCCTCAAAATCCAGTTAGCATTTGTAAATGACATTTCGGCAGTATTTTTACAAAGCCACACATGTGTGCGCCTAAAATGAGGGAAAATCAGTGGCAACTACACTCCTCCAAAAGCAAGGTGAATAAACTTGTCTTCCTACCTAGGTCAATCATTTTAGAACCAAAATAAAAATGAAGGCCAAGGGCGAATCAGGCGTACGTCTAGTATTTTTTTTTCTAGTGCAAAACACTCGCTATTTATTACCCTTATTTTGACGAAGCCACTTTAATAAACAACGATTTTGCGACGGCGGAACTTTCAGAGTTGTCTAATAAAAAACGTACTCATGGTAAGTACGTGCTATGTCCCTTCACGTTTTGTTTTTTTCCTTATTTGATTTCAGTCAAGTTCCAGTCAAGTTCTAGTGTTTCTTAAAATTGATTAAATATGAAGAACTATGGTGGTTGGTTTTAAGAAACACATTGTGACATCATATGTCACAAATTGTGTAATTATGTTTTTATCAGAATTCAGGTTTCCTAAATTTCCTATTTATGATTATTTAACAATCAAGTGACTACTGTATATCTGACAGGTTGACAGTTCAGGTAAATGCATTTCATTTTAGATCCTATGTTCTGATTTTCCACATCTTCGTCGCAAATGCAGTCTGAATGTACATAATTCGGTTGTAATTATTCAATAAAAACTAAACTAAAATTTAACGAAAGATCAATATTTTAAGTATCATTATTTTCCAAAGTTTCAGTTGCGATAAAGCTACTCAGAATCATGACATTAAATGAAACCAAAATGCAAATTAAGAAGCAATTATAAATTTAGTAATTATCGAAATCACTACTTACTGTATTTTTCAGCTTCCTGAGCAGCACCAGGGATGGCCAAGGTACACATCGCCAAGGCGAGCAGAAGACCAAAGGTCGTTGTCATGACAACTACTTGAGAAAAAACTTGGTAAAATTTCTCAGAGACACTTACAACAACCCAACACGACTTGCAATCTCCGAAGGTTTGACAAGCGTTTCCAGTAAGGCTATTCCGCTGCTCTGAAAGGACCACGTGATGTCGTCCTTACTGTCTATGTGACAAGAGCGCCGAACTGGTACACCCAAATCTGGCACGTTCAATATATAAACTAAGGGCTGCACCATTGAAAAGATGTCCTGGAGGTAGATTAAGTGGGAAAAAAAGAGAGGGGTAGGCATGACGTACGACCGCTGATTGGGGGAAATAAGGATTCAACCACTCTTGCCATTTGTCCAAAATATTCAGGTTATTGTTTTAAAAAAAAAAAAGCATTTCGACCCGTTAACCCAATTTGCAAAGTTTGATAATTCAAACTCGATCGGAATGGAGGGGGGCCACACAAAAAGCGAGTTTGACAATTTCCCGGCCATGCAAAATCATGCGTGGAAAACAAAGTTTTCGTTAAGTGTTTCGAAACCCAGTATGTTTGAAGGACAATTGACATCAGTTAGGGTCCTCTGCAGATAACATCTTGGTTCGATGACAAATGTTTAAATCCATATATAAACAAAAGAGTTGAAAAAAGTTTAAATCGATACATCTGAAAGGTGACAATCAGATAACGATCATTTTGAAAAGGATTTAACCTGTGCTGATGAATGAGAGCGACAATGTTGTAAACTTTTCCGGTGTTCATTCATCCAAAAAATAGACTTTTTCGATCAATTGTGGCGAATGTTACTATTAACGGAACTATTGCCTAATGTATGACGTATTGGTAGATCGATATTGCAAAGGTCAATGATCTCCAGGCTAGCAAACAATCAACTGTATCTATTTGCTTAGGAAAACAGGCATCGTTATTCCTTATACATCAACTTTGAATATGGTAATAGTGTTAGTCATATAAAGATTTACAGTATAATGTATACAGTTGGAACCAGTAGCGGACTGGGTCTAAAATATTTGTTGCCAGGAGACAAAGGTTACCATACTACAACTATGACGTTATCATTTAAGTTTCATATAAATGGTGAAACTGTGTAAAGGGGACCCTTTAATAAGGGCCTCACTTGCTATTTAGCAAGCCTAGCCAGTCCGCCACTGGTTGGAACTGGTTGGAAAATGTTTTCCATGTTAGAGAAATGGTCCAGATAACACCATTTCAATCGGTCAAAAGTACGGGAATTTCTATAACAAAAAATGTAGCAAAACATGACGTCATAATTTCACTTGAATGTGACTTAAAATTTCAATAAAATGATCTCCTAATTCAGAAGTAATATATCGTCTTAATTTCTTAAAATGGTACGTGCTTTTTCAATACGGTAATGATATAAATTTTCAATAAAAGTGACTGAAAATATGTAATAAATGATATAAATTAACTAAATCTGTCTGAGACTAATAATTTGTTCTAAAATCAGCCCTCTAAAAATAGTATTCAGACAAATGCTCAACGAACATTAAGACAGGCCTAAAATATATGGAGTCTTGCAAGGACTTGCTAGATGCTTGTTAGATTGAATTAAGTTGATTTAGTTTAGGTAAGGTTATAGGTTAGGTTAGGTTATGTTATGTTATGTCACCCGCCCGGCTTGGTGGTAATTAATGGCCTACTTGTCAAGCCCTTGTCAAGCAAACGCTCCACCCAAAACCACTTGAGCCTTTACAGCAAGGCTTTTATATTTTCGGCCTGTCCA
This sequence comes from Julus scandinavius, assembly GCA_034696685.1. Taxonomy (NCBI): domain Eukaryota; kingdom Metazoa; phylum Arthropoda; class Diplopoda; order Julida; family Julidae; genus Julus; species Julus scandinavius. The sequence goes on from JAQGAE010005573.1 coordinate 7,949, forward strand.
AATGTCCTTTGTCCTGGATTCCCTAAAATAGCATTCTAAACAAAATGACCGAAAATAATGTCAAGTTTGGAAACGATGTTGTTCTTGGAAAACAAAACATGACACGTTTGGTCGAATTGCTACTACATAGGCAGCACCCCAAATTTAAAAACTATAAATAACTATATTACGTATTTTGTGTGGATGTTATTCAAAACAAATGAGAGTACACTTGTATACTGGCCCATTTTTGCCCATTCTTACAGTAATATCCATAAGTCTGATTATTCGGAATGCACTGCAGTACAAAATATAAAGTTAGATAAGCACAACTAAATACTTAATGTATATTACATCTAGATGAATTAATTTGGATTGTTACCAGCACTACTTTTTTATATTGTATTATGGAGTATGTCCACTTTTTCAAAATGCCCTTTTAGCAACTCAATGAAAATGTGTTCAATTTCTTACTGTCAAACAAATATTACCACGTAACTGACATGTCACAACTGTTACATGGTCACGATGTCCCGAGTGTCCCTGAAATATCTTCTTGACATACATGTATTTAGAATCTGTATTGCAGCAGAGAAACCCGCTATTTTCACTATTTTAAAGTTATTTAAATTTTAAAAATGAAAAGCTGTCTATGAGCATTTACACACAATGGCCGGAAAGTGCTTGCACAATAGAAACACGAGCGTGTTCACACTAAGCCGTCTGCTTCCAATTGTGCAATTTAAGTGCTGCAAATCAGTACATTCAAATTTAAACTTTATTTTGTATACAATTTTTACCATACACCGCGTTTTTGCATACACTATAAATTTATATACAGCTTAAGCATGGCATGATGCACTTGGAGAAGCATTTTTCTGGCAATAGAAGACGTCGTATACTTCCAATTTAATTACTGAAAGTCTGCAAAAAGTTCCAATTGCGTGTATTTCGCACTCGAAAACCATAAGTATAGTCTTGCCAAAAATGTTTTAATTGTAACAGCTTTGAAAATAATCATGGTTTAAAAGTAGGTTTAATGGTCGATTAGATCAATCGGTATTTGGTATATTGAGTCATAAGATTTTCTAAATAATCCATAATCCAGCGATGATAATTCCGTTTATAATATGTCACTATACACAGGGTGACCCACTCCATAAAATAATCAGACTTCACCTAAAATATCGTTTTATTGCACCAAAAATACTTTAAGCAATTTTCATATTAAAAACTAAATTTAAACATCAAAATAGAATTTAGTTTGTTAACCAAACCTAACGGTTTCACCATTAATTTATTAGTATTTTTAATAAATGCAATTGTAAAAATCAATCTTTACAAAAAGATGTTTTGTTAGAATATTTCCTAGGGCATGTGGGGAAGTGACGAGAATGAGAAATATTTTGTGATATAAAAATATGTGTTTTAGTACACCCTAAGAACAGTAGCAGACTTTGATCTAAAAATATTGGCTATCATGATACAAAGAAGGCCTACCCACAGGCCACAACTACTGCATAAGACTATCAATACATTTTTATAAGAATTGCTAATATTTTCAAAAAAATACTTAAATGGAAAAACGGTACAACTACATATTTTTCTAAATAAATGTATATTAAAAGCTATTATTAAGCTACTAAAAAGGTCATTAAAAATTTTAAAATATTGTCTAATGTCTAAGGATGTCTAATGTCACTTCACCAGGGTCCAAGCTGACAACCTGACCAGTCCGCAACTGTCTACGAAAGTTATACAATGGGGCACCCTGTGTATACAATCACATTTTTACCTTGGTTGGCCCATTTCATTCGATATTAACTCATGGTGCCATCGGGGATTAAGTCCTTGAAGTCTTTCATTTAACACCAAACTATGGCGTCATCTGTCCTCTCGCATGTTGACTTTCAATGTTTGGGTACAAGTCCAGTTACTTAGTTGCATGATTAGTCAACTGTGAAGCACATGGTGTCAGTCTCTTGCAGATCGCCTATACTAAATTGCAATACTAGCCACTTAACTTTTGTACACATGTCTCCAGTTACGTTTTTCGCCTGGGAGTAGCGTGGCTGTCTCCTTGACTTCCCATGTAACTTGTCCATCCCTGCTTCTCGAAAGGAAGGATTTTGGCACATTTTTTCCCTGCTTTTTCAACGCGAATATCGCCCTGACAAGAACACTTCAACCGGAGACGATAAACCGTCATTTGACCCATATGAATGTTGAAAGGGTTGTATTCAGACTGACTTTCGTACGTACGGTTTTGAGCAAACTTGTGGCCATTCTTTTCTATGCATTCCTTGGTGATTGTTTCCTCATAAGCATCGTGATCCATGCCGTAGTAACGATCTGTATAAGAAAAAATTAAATTAACAATCAGTACACTCCGCCATCTTGAATCAAAATGGCATCCAAATGTTCCAAACTCTGTTCTATACTCTCGTTCAGGAAACTAGTTAATTTAAATTTTGTATTACATTTCCAAACTTGACTAGTGTTACCAAGGTAGAAATGTGACCAAAATATGACGTCATTTTCTTGTGTTTTATTCTGTTCAATTAATTTTAAATACAAGGTTACCAAATTGTGTAATTTTTGATCTCATCTTTCTGAAAACGACCAGTCTTATAAACAGATTCATTGACAGGCGTAATTTGCATGGAAAGAAATCCTTTTTAATCGAAACTTAACATTACTTTAATTGCTAACTGCCTTCATTGTCATTAAAATGGATTCGTCAATTTTGATTTAATAATACGTTATTTTAATTGATGTTGAATGGCACTTCGCCATCTTGAATCAAAATGGCGTCCAAATGTTCCAAACTCTGTTCTATACTCTCGATCAGGAAGCTAGTTAATTTAAATGTTGTATTAAATTTCTAAACTTGACTAGTGTTACCAAGGTAGCAATGAGACCAAAATATGACGACATTTACTTGTGTTTTATTCTGCACAATTAATTTTAAATACAAAGTTACCAGAATGTGTAATTTTTCATCTCATATTTCTGAAAATGATCAGTTTTATAAACAGATTCATTGACAGGCGTAATTTGCATGGAAAGAAATCCTTTTTAATCGAAAGCTAACATTACTTTAATTGCTAACTGCCTTCATTGTCATTAAAATGGATTCGTCAATTTTGATTTAATAATACGTTATT
>JAQGAE010005574.1:0-11094 GCA_034696685.1 Julus scandinavius
CTGACCAATGGGGTCAAGCAATTGTAACCCTCCTTTTGGCCCTAGGCCCTTTGCTATTTCTGTTTGAAATAAAATACGCTCTCTTGCTGTAAAACTCAACGAGTGTGGACGTGTTACTTCCCCCCTCTAAAAACAACATTATTTAAAGTTATGATTAATGAGAAAATATACAAATATTTTCTAGAAACATTAATTGGGGTATGCTAGGACATGTTCCACTGTACCCCATAATGTTGTGGTCCACTGTACCCCGTATAACCAATTTGATTTGAATAAGACTTTACAGGTGACCACATGGCTAATTAACACAAACTTTAGTTTGAAATTATAGTTGAATATATACACTCGTCAATGGTATATTGCAGCATTACTAATGTTTTATAATTACACCTAGATTAAAAATCCAATTGAGAGTTGAATAATTACTTTTAATGAACGAAAACTAACTGCAAATATTTTCTTCTATACTTGTGACAGATCGCAGAAATTTTGGTTAATGAAAGAGTGCTGCATACAGCTTCTTTGAAAATTAAAAGCATTGGGTTGCTGATAAAACCTGGTTTTATAAAGACATTATACCACTGTGCCCCGGTCTCCCCTGCCTACATCTAAGCTTTGAGCTTTGAAAATGTATTAGTACACATAATTGTGTTTTTAAAGTAAATTACAATAAACAAGCATATTTCGAAAAAAAACACGTTTTATACAACCATTTTAGATGATTTTTTGTCTGTACATTTTGCACAGTGTAGAGGATTTTTAAGAGGATCCCCTTACATGTCCATTTAATCGTGAACAGAATATTAAATCAATTCCCTTGTCTTATTGAACAATACACATGTCAAACTCAATTTGATGTCACATACGGACACTATACAGTGTACATGTACGAATCTGTCACCATTTGCCTCTATGTCATATGGTAACTTTGCAAGAATGTTACAGTAATGTATTACAACATATATATATATATATGTATTATACTATTTTTGTGAATTTGTATAATTTATAGGCCATACTCAATGCTTTTCGCATTTGCGCATATTTAAGAAATAAACCCTTCAACCTACAAGTATAGGTTATTACTTAAAAACACTCTCACATTGAAACAAATTATTAATTTGAATTGCAAACCAACAAATTCAGCTATCGTAGATCTAAATTCAAAGTTTAGATCGCTTTTACATTATATCGCTTCATTTCAGTGATTGAAATTCTGGTCAACTCTATGGGGATATACAGTAAATGTATTATTCATGAAGTGTGCGGTACATTTAGACGGCAAACGAAACATTAATTGAAATACAACATAGTAAGTAATTATATACTTTCGAGGCGATCAAGCAATTTAACAAATCGCTAATTATTGTATGTCTGAGGATAATGTTAGGTGCATACTTATTTTCTGATAAAAAAAAGCATTTTTACACAAAATTTGTAATCTGTCACAAATTGAAATTCACCATCCCTCCTTACTAATTCAGTTCTGTTTTAACGTCGGCAGTGACATCTATTGTATATAGTTACAGAGATACATTATATATTAATTACTAGTTTGATTTAAAAACTCTGATAACTCATTCATCCGACGATCAAATAACATATATCTTGATTTTATTGCAACATTTCGCAAACTCATTATCAATAGATTATGTACCATGTGTAGAAGAGATTAGGTTCTGCTTGTGAATGTTATTTGATGTAAGAATTTTGTAACTAACACGACATAAAATCATAAATGTGGTTTAAAATTGTGCGCTTATATCAAATTCGGATGACATTTTCATTTTCTATGATGTTTACGATACAAAATAAAAATGCGAGGCAGTTCAATTTATTAGTTAGTTTGTAGAAACAGATGTACAACAATATCATAAATCCCAAAAGATATACCGATAAATTTCATAGAAATGAAATAATGCGTCTGAAATAATATAATTTATCATAGCTTAGAGATAAGATATCTCACAGACAATGTATTTTTTTTTCTTCTAAATTTTCTGAATTTGAATTAAAATACTGCATTACTTTATTAGGAGGTCTTGCAGCATGTGACACAGTGCATGCACCAGATCAGGACACAATTTTGAACATACACATTTTTTAAGCAGAAGTTGAAACATTTGGTACAGTTAGTAACCAAACGTGAATTTTTTGAGTAATTAGAATTTGTTGTAAATATAGTAATGTGTATAAATTCATTTAATTCATATAAAACTCCACAGAAAAAAAACTGAGTTACTAGCTTTATGTTTGCATTTATGTATGCATTTTTCAAATGCTAAAATTTCACAATACATTTCAAAATACCTTTGAAAATGTATTTCTCAATTGCCTACAGTTTCAAAATACCTTTGAAAATGCATTTCTCAATTGCCTACAGTTTCAAAATACCTTTGAAAATGTATTTTGAAATGCAATTCACAATTGATAACAATTTCAAAATACATTTCAAAATGCCTTTGAAAATGCATTTCTCAATTGCCTACAATTTTTTAAAAAATGCATTTCTTTTCCGTAGAGACATGTGTGGAATCTGTTAATTGAAGTGGGCAATTATAAGACGTAAAATATGTTAATAAGGTTAAAGCTTTCAGCTAATGAATCCGGTGACCTCAAAAAGCAAATCAATTTATTTAAACAAACGTGATAGATAGTACGTATACTGTACAGTATATACACATAAAAAACAAAAATAAGACTCGTTCCCATCTATTTGTTCCTAAAAGAAGCAATAACATAATTCTTGCAGGGTACTTTAGAACCAAATTACTCGTTTACGAAGAAGCTGATAGGAATGCAGCTGTATCTACATAGATAAAAGGACATTTTCCATCAATAGTCTCCAGCCATATTGACCACCACCCAATTATGCAGAAAAGAGTTGCAGGGGGCTTTAGCGGACACAAATGGCTCCATTTACTTTTATAATCGAGTTTATGTCCTTCTCTTCTACTATCTGCATCGAACAACAGCATTATTTATGGATGCATGGACGTAATAAATTTAAGGGATCCGCATGGCAGAAGCAAAGTTGGCTAGGTATATACATGTATATTGCAATGGTATACAGCAATATCAACTTAAAATCGATGGGATTGGAAGCAAGGCTAAACATGTTATGTTCTTGAAGTATTTTAACGAATATTTGTGCGCATAGTAGGAAAAGAGAAAATGCATTAAAAGGTTACAACACCAGCAAACACACATCAAATTGCTTTGAAGTGTGTAAATACAGTATGTCCAGTATAGATTTTCTGTAAATGGGAAATTTTAACCAAGTTATATGAAAAACTGGACCACCATTTGTAAATTATATTTAAATAAATCGCTTGAGAACGGTTAAATTATCATCATGGTCTTGTATAATGTAATCGTGCAGTTATAATAAATTATCATAACCTTCTTTCTACACGAAATCAGAAAGAATTCCAAGAATAAATACAGTGAAACCTCGGTTTACGAACTTAATACGTTCCTTGGCTTTGTTCGTGAACCGAAAAGTTCGTGATCCGAATCGATTTTTCCCATTGCAATTAATGTAAATCCAAATACTGCGTTTTTATCCTTGAATTTTTTTTCACACGTTATAGCTAGCTTTACGTGTGGAAATAATACAGAAAGAAAATAAATATAACAGTGATATCAGAAGAAAGCAGTTTAACATGTACATCCATGATTTCCAACATTATAGGAAATAAAGACACCCACGTGGTGTCGTCATGTAGACGTTGCTGTAATTCAAGTTCATTTGCAGATTCTGTTTAAGAAATTTGCTTTAACAAACATCGTTTCCATGGATTGTCATCCATCGCATCTGCAATTGGCGTGGATAAACCAAGAGACGAGCCATATCTGCAATATAGGCTTTATCTTTGCAACTAATATCGATTTTAATTTAAATCCTTGGAAATTCTAACACATTGTTTCTTGTATTTAGTAAAACTTATCCGTAGCAAAGATGTTCGGCTGGTACTAGTAAAACAATTGCAGAAACTCTGACCTTTCATTGGTGATCCAGAGAAATGTGTACGTGAACTGAAGCATCATTCGTGAAGCGAAACAACAAATTGTGTTCGTAGACCGATTTGTTCGTAGACAGAGACGCTCGTAAACCGAGTTTCTACTGTACGTGTATTTATTCTTCGTATGTTAATTTTCACAATATTCATCGCCATTATGTATACAAGCCGGGAAAACTGATCCTAAATCAGTAAAGAATCTTACTATCCATTAAATTAGCCTTTAAATCATTGTGGTTTACTTTATTTAAAAAATTGGTGTTTTTTTCCAATTTTAAAGGATTCTGATGCCCTTTACTGTCACCAATATCATTTTCACAAATTTTTAAAATCAACGTTGACTTTCAAAACTAGATCATGTAATTTGGCAAAATATAGTATTTCAAAAACAAAATATTTACTCACCACTGTTTTATAATGTAACCTTTGTTAATACGATGAATATGCATGATAGGTGCTAACTTTGAATCGCCCACACAAAAATCATGAATTTCGGTTTCAATTCTAATCGCAGAATTGTTCTCGTGCATCATGCAGCATGACATTTAGCGTGCTGGTGAAAGCGACATTTTTAGTCTGTCTGTTAAATGAAAAACTGTCTCATCCGTGCAAAAGGCATGAAAAAAAAGTATAGGTCAAAAATATTAGGATTCCTTGTGGCCGCCGTCTCCAGGAAGAAAAACTGGAAGCAGATCGATTCAACGCTTGTCATTTCAGATTTCCGATATTGGAAATCCTCAGCAAACGCCGAAGTAGTCGAGTGAAAAAACACATTCAACTCATAGTTTTCATTCATGATTTGCCATTTTCCATTCTGGCCCCTGACCCAATGCTTCAACTGCGTCTCAGCGCGGCTTGTAATGGCACACCCAAAGCGCATGCACGCCTCCATCACTGCCCAGGTCAGCAACAGGGTCACGGCTCAAAATCAACAAAGGAGAAAATATGGCGGCTCTGGCTATATGATCAAATAGAAATGAATTGGCAGCGGAAAACTTGCGGAATTTCAAGTTTCTTAGTAGTCTTCTTCAGCTCAATTTTCAGACATTTGATTTGCTGTGGATATGCAAACCCTTGGCTGATGCACACATACCAACAATTTGAACTGGAATTCTACTTCAATAAAGAACAAAATAAATTCCCCGGTTAAATGAACGTATCTTAAAACCTATTTAAGCATGTTATTTGAAGTTTCATTCACGGTGGTTTAATAGGGTTCACAACCCTATCCTTTTCAATGAGTCGGGCTTGGAAAGATACTCACAGTTTAATGAGGGAGGTTGGCGTGGGGATGAGAACTGTTTTGGGTGGCTTGATGGATCAGCAAGGGCCTCATATTGTTGTTTTTCACTTTGAAATGGCAGATTTTTAAAAAATTAATATACATGTTTGAAATATGTCCGTCATTATGTCCGCCAGCAGATGGCAGCATAAGATAGGCAAGTTGTGAGTGCAAAAATTCAAACAATAATTTGATTTAAAAAAATCTACTATTTTAACGTGAAAAATAACACAATCAGTACCTTGCTGATTTATAAAGCTATTTTAAACAATTTTTATTCTTATTTAATATTTTTTTGTTTGACTGCGAGTGTCCTTGCAAATTTTCCCATTGAAAGGGATAGGGTTGTAATCCCCCTTAAGTTAAATATGTTAACAGCGCAAATGAAAACTTTAAAATTCTGAATAAATTCCATTAGTATAGATAAAACTGTGAAATCGTTCACCCATTAAAAATATGGTTTACTAGTACGACAAATTTTAAATTTGACATAATTTTAATATATAATCCATTTTACATGTAGTTGAATTGAAAATACGCTCAATTTTGTTCAAGATTTTCATGTACTTTAATCTCGTATTTTGTTTAACCCTAAACTTTTAAGTATTACCATGTTTAAGCAACATGTGCAAATTTACAACAAAAAAAATTCATTTATAATTTGCAAATTAACAACTTCAATTTGCAAGGTGCTCAACTTATAAGTTTTTCATGAATTTCAGACTGGTAGTTTGATTAAACCCTAAAGCTAAATTCTACCAATTCCCAAGTCAAAAATCCCATCAAAATCCATGAAATCCGATGCTGGAATTATTGGTTTTGTTGGGCTTTTTTAGAATTTCACACATTTCCCATAATTTGAATGGGTAACACTCATGGAATTGCATTAGTTTAATTGGTCATGTACCCATTTAACTACAGCTTGAATGGGATAATGGGTTATCTTGACAAATCACCATTATACGCATGGGATTTCATGGTCGAGGACCAATGACCATGGACTTTTGAGTGGAAACATTGGTTTGCAGTTTCCATTCTGACCATCCAAGGAAGTGTGTTTAACGGAATAACAAGTCGACCATTGGAAATATATGGGAATATGGGATTCCAATAGCCCATCAATATAAAATGTGCTGTAAATGATGATTCTAAAATGAATTTATTTTGATGCATTAATATGCCCTTTTATCTATAATACTAATTAAAAACGTTGTCAATAACATTAATATACAATCAGAAAATTAATTAACACTTTCATTTATACAAACACAAATTTCTACATGGTGATGAATAATAACAGATATTGCGGTCATTCCAAAATTCTTTTCATATTCATTGTTGGGATTTCATTGAATGGGACTCAAGGAGATAAGTCCCTTACTAATTAGATTTAATTATAATTTTATGAAATCTCATTATAAAAATAATATGTTGAATAATATGTCAAGTGTTCTATACCAGAATACACCCATACCTCGATTTACGGCATAGATGCGTTCCGGAAAAGTTGGCCGTACATCGAAAAAGCCATATAAAGAATCAATTTTTTCTGCATTGCGATGTTCATTTTTTTTTGCCTTAATTATTTAACGAAGTGAAACCCATAAGTGTTTTATTGTTAACCAAATCCGACCTTGTTTGTGCAAATTGGGGTAACTTATCACAATTTTTGGCCACTTTGTTTAATTACAAAAATTTTTTTGGCCATATAACGAAGCATTGTGGGCCGTAAATCGAAACAGTGCCATAATTTAAAAAAGGCCGTTATAGCGAAAGGCCGTATAGCGAGGTATAGGTGTAATATATTGTACGAGAAATCACTTAACAAAATTTTTAGTAATTTACATTAAGTCGCATTCAAACGCGCATATATACCTCTTTCAAAGTGTTTTCATCAGTAATCATCAGTAGGTAAGTGGTAAAGGTATTGAACTGGGAATGCATGGTACGTAGGTTCGATCCCTGCTGAGTGATGGCTTTTTTTACGTAATTAATGGGACCCATAATCCCATGTGTACCTGTGTTTTATAATGGGAACCATACATACCGATGGTTAATGGTTCCCATGAATCTCCATTTTCTCATTGGTTTTATTTGACCATGAAAGACGTGACCATAACACATTCTGTGCTGGAACCATTGCCCGTCTTTCATGGAAATGAAGATGGGAATTTTGTCCTGGAAGGGTGTCCAAGTAGCTTTGAAAGTCGGAAAATGTGCTTAAATTTATATCACCTTGAGAAAGTGGGAAATTATGCTTGAAATTGTTGTTAAACACCAGTTTGTGTTAAAATTTTGGGATCTCTGTTAATCGGGAAAAATATATATAAAAAATAAAAAGACCCTATTTTTTCATATTTTCTGGAAAAAATCGTCCCACTTTTTGACAAATATTGTGTGACATAGCTGTTAAAATCCTCACATTTTTACATCAAATTTACTGAATGCTCTCGAAAGTCTTCAAAATATTTTGGCAAACTGCTTTCAATAATATGCCTTAAATTAAAAAGTAATTAAAGTATTTAGCAAATAACAGTATTTAAGAAAATATTTTTAAAGTGTTTAGCACTGATGATTTTAAGGAAGTACAAAACTTAACTAATATAGTGCATTTTTCTGGTAAAGTAATTCTGAAAAAACATTTAAAATTTCATTAGTATTGTGACTTTTACATTTTCCATAATAATTTTGAAAATACGTGAAGTTTCCTCAACTGCTATGAAAGTATTTTGACAAAACGTCAGTGAAATGCATTTGAAAATGAAAATACCAGTAAAAATACTGATAAGAGTTTTGAATTAATCATAACCACAACAAAATGTTTCTGAATAATGACTTTTTCAAAATCCGAATACTTCTGAAAATTTGTTTGAAATCCAGACTGCTGCAGTAGTAGAATAGCATTTTATGTGAAATCGTGCTGATTTTGTGGCACGCTTACCAGGGGACCAAGAAGATAATGTAAATTTGCAGAATGTGTATTCTTGCCTTTATTGCATCTTTCTGTTTCTAATTCATAGAAAGATTTTCTGGAATTGTCACCCTTTGTAGCCATATGTACAAAATGTTTTTGTCGATTGTCTGAGTTCCTTGTTAACGCACATTTAAACCTTTTGATATCTTTGAATAAAACAATGAGGACCTGTTCAACCGACCGTGATAGGGCAGTTTGAAAGATAAACACGCGAATGATTCATGAAATAATGCCATGCATCTTCATGACGCTCCAATGCAGCTCAATTTGATTATCGGATTATGAAACACAAACAAATTGAAACAACTTAACTGTGTTATGTCCATCTTATGAATGCGCTTAATTTCAGGCCTCGTTAGGCTATGCTACTTGCGGGAACATTCTCCAGGAACACCGGAATTTTTTTCTTGGAAATTTGTATGCGTTGGAGGGGACTGGTAATCGATTCGCAATCGAGACAGCCGGGTTGTGCTATAATGCCCTTAGGTTCAATAAATGGCACTTTCTGAAAGGGCCACTTAATGGACGCTGCCCATTATTCCTAACCAATGTTTCACAGTCCGTTCGATGAAGGGTTAATGCCGGTGGAGCTGGGGCATTATTCATCGTTACATTTACATGCTATTCTAAAAGGTTTTCCATTTGGTTCCAGGTCATCTGTCACCGTTTTTGTTGCCAAGTTGCCAAAGTCAGAGTGTTTTTCCTCATTTTCACCAGATCGGCATAAACAGCTGGAGATTTAGCAGATTTCACTGTCTTTGGTGAAATGTTGGCCGGATGTTTGCTAAGACAGCGCCACTTGCGGTTAAAGTTCCATGCAATAAGTATTTTCGAAGAGAAAATATGCATGCTATAAAATTTTGAATTTTTGAAGCAAAATCGAAGGCAGAAAGTGTTGAATGGACTTAATTTAGGTGATTAGTAATCACGGCAAAACTATTGAAGTTGAATTTTATGATTTGACTATTGAAATGTTGATAAGATTTACTGTATTCTGTGGCTGTAAACTAATTCGAAATTAATGATTATTTCTTGCATACATTGTTAAGCGGATCATGAATTTTTTTTTGCGTTTTGATGAGGTTCTATATCTAAACTTCTAAGAATCAAGTCTGATAAAATGAGCAAACTTTACAAAAATTGATGTTTGAAAATACATAGTACGCTGCTTTGGGAAATAAGGTAACGGTGCTAAGTACAGGTTGTACAACCACGTATTTTAAAAATGCGTCATTGTTTGTTGCCATTTTTCGTATGATCGTTTTGCTGTAGCTATCAGAAGATTGATTTTTTAAGTGCTGGCGCCGTTTCATAATCTGTTAATTTCGCCCAAGTAGGAGAAGATGCTTCTGTGTCAGGGCCGTCACTCATGTTTGGTGTTATTTAGCCCGATAGCGCCCTGACAGAAATTCATTTTCTGTTAAAATATGTCTTCTCGAATGCATTATTATCGCTAATGACTGGCTGTGAGGGGGTGCATGTCAATCACAATTTGCAAATCCCAGACAGAATAAGTACGATATTACGAAAATACGTTACTTTTCTCTTTGATCGTTTTTGATTAAAGCACAAATGCTGAAACTGCATTTCTGCATTACTGATGTCATTGTCATAAGCGTCTGACATACATATTTCCAGAACTTGGTAAATTTCTTTAAGAAAATCCACGATTACCTTATTTATTACAATGCGATTTTTGGTGAAGTTGATTGGAATGCAGAGTGCAAAGACTCCCTTGCATTGTATTACTTAAATATTACTTAAAAGAACAAAGAGGCACTTAGTACAACAAATGATACAAATTTGTCAGGACCCTGGACGAGCTTACAAAAGCCAAGCCAAGATTTATGGAAGAAAAGGTGGAGTTAGACAGAGATAAAACGTACATTCATAATCTTTTTTTTTGTTACAATTAGCTACAATGTGATACATGAAATTCATCACATGATTTATTAGGGAAAATATGGCACTTGCCAGATTCAAAGGAAATACCAACGATATTATCTTATCATTTACGATTAAAGTACGAAATTGTATGGAAAAATGATTGAAATACATGTAACAGGGTTGCTAACGGCATCTAAGAATATCAAAATGCAGAAATGCAAATTAGACACGTGTTGCAATAGAATATATATGATCTTGTTACACTCTCATGCCACAGGCATTTTAAGAGCACTTTTGGAACTTTGTGGCATTTTTCTATTGGAAAAATGTAATCTCTAAGGGCAGAGTGATGGCCCCAAGATACATAGAAGATTGAGCTTCTTTATTGCATGCGTGTTAAATAATGGCACCTCTAGACAGAAAATTCATTCGTTTCGGCAGTGCACCATTGCATGCACGACATCTCTGGGAAAGCGAAAAAAGTAATTCAATTTATGCATAGTATAGCGTGCCTAATGTTGTCGTGCAGGTACCACATGCTAAAGGCACTGTAGGGAAGCCCTGTTCTTGCTCTCCTCGCTGAGCTTCTTGGGCATTGGATTTAATTTTGCCCTTTACAAAGAGGATACGTATTAGAGGGACAGAAAGGAAATTGATGTCTCTTGGATACCAGGAAATCCATCTTTTCGTCTTCCCTCAGGCATTTTTGGTTTCTGTAACACAGCCAAGAACGAAGTTGATCCGAAATTAGAACCATTCCGAAAGTACTGTGAGCACCAAAAGTCTTCATCCAACCCATATTTTCAGATGTTTAAAGCTATAAAATAAAAACTACACTATGAAACTTAAAATTTCTTTTACCATTTCTTTATTGAAGTGTTCTTAACATCATGTAAAAGTTTCAGGTCAAAGGAAATTCATTTAACTTA
>JAQGAE010005575.1:0-11094 GCA_034696685.1 Julus scandinavius
AGCTATTTTAAACAATTTTTATTTTTATTTAATCTCTTTTTGTTTGGCTGTAATTGTGTTTTAAAATTTCACCCATTTAAAGTGACAGGGTTGTGATTCACCTTAAGCTGCCACATCTAAACCGAACCTGACCTGGAATCTATACCTCAAAATTGAACCCTTGTCCCCACCATCTAAAGCGACCCCCTACTGAAATTGAGCTCAACTCTTGATTTCGCTTTCTTTGATTGTGTTTCTCTCCTATTTACTTCTTTAAATTTTTGTTCTTTTGTGTTGTGCTGTGTATCCATTAGTGGTGCATCATCTTACCTCCTACACCCCAAATGGCAGCTTTGTCCCCTCGTTTCATTTGCACTGCTTTTGTTGATGCGCCATATCCTGTGGGAATTCCACATGCACACAGGACAACTTTTTCGAGTGGAGCCTTGGAATCAATCTGTTTATTTAAAAATGAATGTTAAGTCCATCTATATAATAATAATTAGGAAATGAAACCTTAGATATAGTGATGTACCTTCACGCAAGAATTTTCGGGGACGACAGTATATTCTGAGAAACAACTTGTACCAGCAAAATGGTAAAGAGGTTCTCCTTTACTGAAAAACTTGTGCTTCCCGTCATAGCCAAGACATCGCAAAAATCCAACAACCTGGACTTCTTTTCGTCTAAACAAAATGTGATTTTTGCTGTACTTAGTGAAAAATTACACGTAGATCTTGCCAACTTTGTATAACTTTTGTATTAGAAAATCATTTTTTAAAGTGATATATTCCATAAATTGTTAACTTTAGACTCACCCAGTGTCGTCACAAAGGTTGTTACGTCCATCTTTGCATGAAGGGCATTCTTTACATTGAGGTGTGCATATAGTTAACACCTTATCACCTAGGATAGGAATTTAAAGGGATGTTTATTCATGGTTACATCACAAATTATCCTAATTTATAAAATGATGCAACATCCGTGTAATGAAACTTTTGAAATACTAATGTCACATATGTATTGCATTAACTATTTTAGTTTTTTTAATGTACTATACCTATGTTGCATCATTTTAGACGGGCTATTATTACCTGGTTTCATGGTGGTCACTCCAGGACCAACGGATTCCACGATTCCAGCACCTTCATGTCCGGCCACATAAGGGAGCTTTTGCATGGGCATCGCCCCTTCTTGTATGTGCAAATCACTATGACATAGTCCTGCAGCGACAATCTTTAATATTAAATCAAACGTTTCAAATTTAAAATTGGTTTCATCCTCTTTTATTTATCTTACCATCCATGTAAACAGTGAGTCATAAAAACGTAGAACCCAATAAAAAAAATCACAACTTCGTGAAAAATGCTTCGATTTAAATGAAATTTGGCAATTACATAGAACAATAGTGTAGGAACAAAAATCAATCATAAAATGTGCCTAAAATGTTCTCGGGTGCTCTTTACACAAGCTGGAGTCTAACGCGCCATTCTTTGATTGACGACTCAATTATACGCTGGTCGAGTTCAATCCAAGTTTTCTTAATTTATAGTTTCGAGTCTTCGATATTATTCATTTTCGATTTGTAAATATTTTCCTGGAGAACTCCCCAAATTTTGTAGTCCACCGGATTCGAGTTCAGACTGTATGGTGGCCAGTTGTTGGATTCGATAAACCATGACGTTTCCGGTTGCAGCAGTTTAACAACTATTTCTTGAGCACGGTGAGCTGGCGCACCGTCTTGTTTAAAAATTAAGAAATCCGAGATTTGTTGCATTTCCGGAAAAAGCTTTTTGTTCCTACACTATTGTTCTATCTAAGTGCCAAATTTCATTTAAATCGAAGAGTTTTTCACGAAGTTATTTTTTTTTTTATTGGGTTCTACGTTTTTATGACTCAAAGTGTAAATATGCATAATTACATATTTTATAGAAAAACACATGACTAAGTTATCATTTTGTAATGTTCATGAAATAATAGTTTTAGAAATGTTTTACAATAATTAAGTAATTTATTTGAATCCACAAAATTAACATTGAATCGGTCATTGCATGATAATGCATTTGTATTTATTTACTGGCAGTTACGATCCCATGTCTGAACAAATCAATTTCCTGACGGCTTATCTGAACATTTTATCTAATCAGAAAAAACTAGATGCTGAGTAATGCTTTCTAATTACAAGTTGGACTAACTAAACTATGATTTCTATATTGTGCATTCTAAATGTGAAATATAGCACATATACACTAAATAAATACTGGTATTTTTCCTAGTCATGGCAATATTCATGTGACGTCACATCATTGATTCTTATTTAACATCACCTTCCTTTAATATATCTAGCTCGACATCGCTAAATTAATCGTATATTACTATTACATAAGTTCACATGTACAATCTACATATGGTCTATTTCATAAAATAGTACGATCGATTAAAAGTAATTTAAGAAGTAGTTGGCCATCGATTGCATTAATCGAACATGACAATTTATCAAAGTGCTTTTTTTGCAAACAGATAGTACTTCCGCACTAAAAGTCTTGCTTTATATCTTATTAGATAACCCCATTGGCTTTTTTTAAAAGTTTTTATTTAATAGGGGTACTCAAAAGTACTTTTCACTTGGGAAGTTAGTCTATCTGCATTTGGTTCACATATATCTAAATAGTAGCAAATAATTTTCATACCTTAACTCTAATTTCCTTTTCTCCTGGTGGTTCCACCTCGATTTCCTCGATGAGAAATGGCTTTGGAAAAAAGTTATAGTTAATAAAGTTCATATTAAAATGACTCGCACAAAGAATTAAATTTCATAAATAAAGTAATCTTATTCACCTTGTTGAATTCGCGAACCACAACTGCTTTGCAGGTGATTCTCTGAATTTATAGAAGAAAAAACAAATTTGTATAATATAGTACAGAATTGGAAATGGGAAGTATGACAATTTGTTATTGAACATTGCATATATCTATACATTTTAATTATCAGTAAGAGTGCCAAAGTGGGCATAATAACAAAAATCCATAATTGGAAGTGGATATTTTGTTTCATAGCAGTTCGACTCTGGGGAAATAAAGTTAATGTTTCTAATTCTGAGAAATGTATAATTATCTTAGGGATTAAGCCAGTTTTATGAGACTTTTTTTAATTTTAGCGAATTTTCAAAACTGGGAGTTCACAATGAACATTTTAGACAAGGCCGTATATATGGGGGATCATATGAATAGATGATCCCCCACCCCCTGAAATCCAAGAAATTTTACAAATTTCAACCCAAATCGGCAAAATATAAAAGGGTATTTTTCTATGGTATAAACGCAATTTTTCTATGGTAAAAATGAAAATTTCTATGGTAAAAACGCAATTTTTCTATGGTAGAAACCCAATTTTTCTATGGTAAAAACGCAATTTTTCTATGGTAAAAACGCAATTTATCTATGGTAAAAACGTTATTTTCTAAGGTAAAAACGAGGACCCCGAAATTTGATAACATTTACGGCTTTCATTTGAGATTATTTGGTATTAAATTGTATATATTCAAGTTTCTAATCCACACACCCTATCTATATAAATTACAAGAAATTGTTTGCAATAGAGGCATTCAAAGCATCCGTTATCATACTGTAGTCCTCGCATGCAATCTCAATATTGGGAAATATTTTCTAAACATTATAAAAATCCAAAACACGTTTAAAAATACAATTTGTTTCACATCTTACCTTTCCTTTCGTTTCCATAGTTGGTTTATGTAGAATTCCGTGTATCTTCTTACAACTCATTTAACCGATAAACTGAAAGTTGATGCAGTACTGTGAGGATATTTATATGTAATACCTTGAGAACATACGGGCAACCGCTGTTCACGAATTGAAATTGGGATTCACACTGTGCAAGTCATGAAAGTAAACGAAGGATTATGTGCATCGTGGCACAAGGTGGGTTGGGAAGATGACGTATGAGCGTAATAACAAGGTTTACATTTTATTAAATTTGTGTTTGTTTTATCTGTAATGAAACATAATCGGTATATCATTTATCTCAACCCCTGCATCGCTAACCTTGCAGTACGCGCACACTCAGGTGTGTTCAATATTACAAGGTCTGGCCATTTGCCATGACACCTCATGCAGTTAAAATGACATTTTTAACGGGACTATGAGTCGAATTTAATTTCTTTTAATCATTTTCTTATTATTCATTGGCATTATGTCAACTACACCTGTCTAGCACACATATACGATTCATTCCTAAACCTTCACTTGGTCCTGCAAACAAAATATACTTTCCTGAGTTGAAGTCATTTTTGGCAGAAAAGTGTTTAAATCTGGTGGATGCAGTGTGGTGGGGGGAGATGAGGAATATATTCCCCCCAGCAATCCCAAAAAATACACAGCTGTTGTAGGGGAAAATGGATTTTCCAGTTGGATAACTCGGTCAAGGACGATAAACATCAGTTACCAGAACGCCCTAATCAATCTTAATTTGCATTATTTTTAATAAAGATTGGGAATAATGAAGTAGGCCTGCAACATGTGCAACTAACAAGTTTATTAAGGAATGATTTAAATTTTACCCAAAGCAGTTTTCAGCTAGGATGAAATTTATTTCATGACCCAGCTACTAACTATTCTGTGATTAATTTCAACCAAGCCTGGATTATGTGGCACTGTTAGGGGCCATTCAAAAATTATTCGAAAATTCACGAATTTGCCCCTTCCACCTGTCCACACACTGTCCATTTTAGCTCAGACCACACCTCTCATGGACGTCCTTAATGTTTTTTTTGTTTTTTTTTTAATGTAGGGTTATTCAAACAAAAATGTGTAACATACAAAAGCCCATCCTATAAATTTTCAAACAATCGTCTCATTGCCAATTCCACGACTTTTCTCCTTTTCTTTATTAACGGAAAATTCCTGATCTCGAAGGGAAGTTCCAGCATGAAATTAATGTTTAGCAACCATATTTCTTCTAGTTCCCCTTACACTGACCTTCAAAACCCAACTAAATAAAAAAAAATCCAAAACCTGAAAAATATCATCATTAGTGGACGTCCATAATGACTTCACTTCCCCCTTTCCCCCGTTAATTTTACTGTTTTTCTTCTAAGTTTTTAATAAATTCAAGGTTTTTAGAGTAATAAACTACTTTTTTCCCTCACTGTATCAAGGTTCTATTATGTCAGACACAAGCAATTAGAGTAAGTTGTTGTTTGTTTGGCCTTTAATGTGCAACAATCGCCATGCACCGAACTCGAATTTATTTATTTATTTGTAAAACTCTTGGAGCGAATTGGGAGCGAACCCCGCATCTTAGGATCGAGAGGCTTTTAGAGCAAGTGCATTTGTATTCCAAACAACTGTAAGTGGAATCCGCAATAAACAACAGGTACTTTTTTGGCAAGGGAATAATTGCATAATTTAAGGACACCCCTCCAGCGTAGTCTTGTCGAAATTAATCATTGCGGATGAAGGCCACTTGTAACATAATGTATAGCTTAATGCTAAAAACTTTCCGAGGTTTTCAAAATTCAAGTACATTTGGGACAGGGGACACATTTCTTTGGGTGACCATTTCCCCTTTCACCGACCTTTAAAACTTAATTAAACAGAAAATCTAAAATCTGAAAAATATCATCATTAGTGGATGGCTTTACCCCTCCCGCCTGTCCACATTCCAGCAGACCCACACCCCCTACCCCCTCTTGAGGATGTCATTTTTGAATGGCCCCTTAGTGTTTACAAAATCTTTTATGTTGCCGACATAAAAATGTTCAAATAACAGAAATTGATAAGCTTTTCTTTGATCTTCCAGCGGTGGAGTTTTGCAGATTTTTGCCAAACCTCAACGCAAAATCGGCGAAATTACAAGTTGTAAAATGTACACAATATACATATGGCTCAGTTAGTACCTCAGAATCAGTGATGTCTTGCCTATGCTCGTGAGGCAATTGTGGTCCTTTGAACCCTTTAAGATAGTCCACTGCCCCGCCCCACATATCAAACTCCAAAAAAAGCTATAATTTTATATTTAAAGTTAGGAAATTTATAGCACAAAAAATGTCAAGGTAAATATTCCAAAAATTTGTTAGGTGTTTTCTATTATTTAATTTTGATAAAAATTTATTTTTTTAAAAATATGAATAATTTGAACTTGATTTACTGCATATTTCGGTGTTATAAATTGACCAATAAGGAACTTAAGTGTTTCGTCTACCAATGATTTTGTACATGTATTAGAAAATATAATTTACTATCGGGGATAGTTAGTAGGCATTGCCAATAATTTAAAACTATATAATGTGTAAAAAGATTGAGACTCGTGGGCCAAGTTGGCGTCATTTGTGTTCCTGTAATATTTTGTGTAAAACGGTGGCCTTCTGTTAAAGCACAAGAATCCAGGCAGGTCAAGGTCGGTGGGAATTTTTACTGATGGGAGAAATTCCCTAAGTGGCGGCTCTTTCAGATGAGAGTTTAAACCGAGGTCCCGTGTTGATTGTTGCACGTTAAAGACCCCTCGAGAGGGGGTGGAAGTTCCCTGTCTTAGGCTAAATTCCCAGGTAGGTGTTGAAGGCTCATCCCCTGGCGTTGGTGTTTAGCCCTCGTGTTGCAGAAATAGGCCAACGCTAAAAATCAACAAACAAACAAACAAGAATCCAGGAAGTAAAAGTGTGATTTCACTACCAAAAAGTAAGTTTTCCATTCAAATATTAAACTTTTCCAAAACTATAGTTTATAGACGCAATGTTTTCATATTAAGTATACTAAAGCATATCGTCCCTAATTTCTTTGTTAACTCTAGCAAATGCTAGGACTCCAAAAGTGAGACAGGATACTCTCCTGAGATCAATTAGGCAAATGCTAATTAGGTCATGGAGCAAAACTTCCCCCCACAAGCCCTTAAGCTCGAAACAGTGGACCACTAATTCTAGTGGTCCATCTCTGTCACATGTGCCCCTTCCCAAATGGTATATAAAGGGCACCAAAACCTTAGTTAGACAGAGAGGAAAAGAAGGCTAAACCCTACTTGGATTGTCTAGGCTGCAGAGCGTATGCTCCTGTACATGCCAATGTGAACACATGCCATCTTAAACAGTGTCCCAATCCTCCTGTGCGCAGGTCCTTAGCTGCAGGAGGAAATGGACAACAGAGAGGAGTTTAATTCCAAATATATTTTTATTTTAGTAATAAGAAAATATTTTTCAACACTGGGCACAATATTCACTATAGTATAAAGTAAATTTGTGAATAAAATTTGTTTTATGGTTACAGGCCACGCAAGTCATAAGACAAAATGTGTGTACACTGTACAGTAGAAACTCGATTATCCGGACCTCAATCATCCGGATCCTCAATTATCCGAATGTGCGGATCCAAGATGTTTTCTTAAAATTTTTTTTAGGTGCTTACGAAAGATTTAAAACACATGAAATATACACATGCTACCTTAATGTATACCTGTAACACTCGATCTCCTGAATTGAAAGACCACCAATTCTTTTAAAAATGAACAATGATAGTTATATTTGCATTTATAAAAGAATAATGGCGTCACAGTAAAAGTTTATTTATTAAGTCTGTATATCAGCCTGATCACCTTGTCAGAAAGGCTGCGTTTCTTAATATTATGCTATACATTTCTGCATTATGTTAAGTGAAGTATGAATGCTGTCTCATATAATAAAAGTTATGCAAAATAAGTTATGTAATTCAGCTGCTGATCACTTTTGAAATCGTCCTTCAATTTTTCTCTAGGACTGGGCTCCTTGTTACGGCAAAAATGGTGTGACATGTTGCGACAAAATGGTGCACTTGGTTTACATTTGGAATCAAGAAATTGAAAAAAATCCTGTAGCGAATTATTTGCATCAATCCAAAATACCATGCGCAGCAGTTATCAAAGTTAAAGAAGGTCCAACAAACTATTAACTTGCTCAATATTTGTTAAAAATGGGTTTTACAAATTAAGCTACATACTTTCGACTCATAAGTTATAGGGATGTCCTCCTACATTAATAAGGAATATGTTTTAAGGGCCATTCAAAAAGGACGTACTCAAGAGGAGGTGGGGGTGTCTGATTGCATGTGGACAGGGGGTAGGGGGTAGCCATTCTGGACACCCTACTTTAAAAAACAAAATATATAAGGTATATTCTTTTAAAATGAGTGCAAGACATTACCTGTAGGTAACCACTAACTGGCAACTCAGAAATTGCCCTATACAGTATAAACTCGATTATCCGAATGACCCATGGTCCCAATTAGTCCGGATAATCGAGTTTTTACTGTATTGTGTTACAATGACTTTAACAATTTTTCCAAACATGTGATACGATGACTTAAAATGCTTGCCTCACAAAGTTTCGCTTTTAAAGAGTCATACTGATAATGTGCATGAATATGCAGGTTTTGTCTTATCATAAATATCTTTTTAAGAAGGTCATGATGATAACAAATGTGCTACCTTCAACATTTGAATCACATAATGTAAACAATGAGACATCCTCTTTATGTTTTTTTTTTATAAGTTATAAATGGCCAAATTAATCAAAGAAAGACGAAATTTTGGATAAAGAATAAATCTCATGTTTAAATATATATATATATATAATGTAACAATCCCCCTAAAGTATAATTCCCGCGCATATCAGGAATGCATGATATGCGGTAATCTGCATATGAGATCGTGATATTGCAAGGGCGAATATGGTGGAAGGTTGTGCAATCTTGCCGCCCAGGTTGCCACCAGGGTGAGATGATTGTTGATAAGGAGAACCTGGGCCGGCAACGGCAGTTCGGTTTTTAGGGCCTGACCAAGTAGATCAGCCGCCTTGTCATTTTTATGTAACTTCTGACGGTTAAGTTCCTAAGTTCCGCGAATTAGCGACAGTTGTAACATTACGGTTCTTTTTACAGTTATGTTAATAAATACGTTTAAGATATTACGTCGGACGCCTGTATTCTCAACTATTGGGGTCCGCGTCGTGGGACCCTTTCACCCTCACAATGATAAATGGTAGACATTTGCTACTGACCTGGACTGACCGTGTCTCATGCGTAACTGTGATGTACACAGTTAGATTAAGTAGGGGTATAGTCTGGAACAGGGCAAGGACCCAAACTGGGCACAAGGACCATTTGATAGAGCGATTGTTGACATCCTGGTACTTGTTCAACTGCCCTTTTAAAATGGCTAGTACACTCTTTAGTTATACATTACTCTTTATTTAATCATAAAATGTGCTCAAAATGTTCTCCGGTGGCCTTTACACAAGCTCGGATTTTAATGCGCCATTCTTTGATTGACGAATCTATTATACGCTGGTCGAGTTCAATCCAAGTTTTCTTAATTTGTAGTTTCGAGTTTGCGATATTATTAATCTTTGATTTGTAAACCTTTTCCTGGAGAACTTTTTTTTTTTTTTTTTGGGTTTTACTTTTTTATGACTCACAGTGTACTAATTTCGCGGTTCAATTTAAAAAAACCTGCTCAAGCAAAATGAACTCGTACAAAATCATTTGTACTGTACAATATTTCATTAGTCCCTTTAAAGCCTTTTTACAGGCGTTAATTGGAATGACGTTTCCTGCGTAAGTGCAATTTCGGTAAAAATACCATCGTGATTTCATTTGGATGAGGTTTTATGTATAGTAAGACTTCGTATACTAAGTTCTGAATGAATGCATCTGAAATTTTGCAGTGTTGTCATCTGTTTGACCACCCCTGAAGGAAGGCAAACTCTACCAGCATGAAGACTCATTCAAAGGCGCTTCATACAAAGAAAAACAGACGTTTTTGAAACGTTTCTTTAACAAAACTCTTCCATTATCTGAAATTTGAAATATTTCCAGTTGAAAAAGTAATTGAATGAAAATGTACTCAAAACGTACGAGTTCAATGCACTCAATTACAAAAAATGTTCTCAAAATGGGTGATTACAAAAGTCCTTGAGTATTAACATAAGCTGAAATGTTGAGTTCTAGCTAACTTTTAACATAATCTGAAATTATGAGTACCGATGTAATTGAGTCTGAATGGAAATACTTTTAAGTAAGTAATTGAGTATTTTGAGTAACGAAAATGAGTAACTGGAGACCTAAATTATTTAAAATTAATTGAGTTCCCCAAACGATATCTTCGCAATCCGCTAAACTCGTAATCGGTAGGTACTCGTATCCATGAGTACAATTTACCCGAGTCTGGTTACAATACTATCCATACTTTAAAGTAGGATTTCACAGGTACTCGTAATCGGTCCCCTTGCTACCTTAACCACATATACTATTTGAAATGGGTTTCTGAAAGTTTTAATAAAGAAACCTAGACTACATTTAATCAAATTAGAAGTAACTCAAGCAGGATGAGTTTGCAGAAATGTTTATAAATTAACCAATATAAATGAGGTGGCCAATTAGATTATCTCAGTTAATAAAATAGTTGTTTGAATAGGGAAGAAAGACTCGTGTTGGGCAGCTAGTAATTGAGTACAAAATGTAAAAAAGATATTTTGAGTTCCCGAAACAATACTTTCGCAATCCGCCATACTCGTAATTGGTACTCATATCCATGAGTACAAATTACCCGAGTCTGGCTACGATACAATTCATTCTATAGAGTACGATTCCACAGGTACTCGTAATCGGTACTTCCGCACATGACCACATATTTACCCTAGTTTGATTACTCAATTCATGACTACTGATTAGTGATTACATGTACTCTACTTAACTATAGAGTATATGACTCCATATGTGTACAATTTGCCCAAACCTGAGTTTAATTCATTTAGGATTTTCATGAATTCAACTTTAGTGTTAAAGCTAAGAAATTTATCCTAGTTTGTTTTTATTTTCAGCAAGATGGACCAGAGCAAAGTGTTTTTTTCAAGGCGATCATCATCTGTTGCGCGACAGGGTCAATAGATGGCGCTGTTTTTTTAAACGACACGTGCCACGTCTGGTGATGTAACCGTCTGGTCAAAGGTCACCACGGTTTTATCGTCTTAATAAACTACTTCCAGTTTTACTGTGTCGGCTGTCCAGTGAACGCGAAATTGTCTACTGTGGATATTAAAACGAATTCTACATGCTTGGGATATGCTGTTTATAAAA
>JAQGAE010005576.1:0-11093 GCA_034696685.1 Julus scandinavius
ATATATGTAAATATCAAAATTGTGCACCTATTAAATGTCTTTAATAGCTGTACAATTTTGATATTTACAGATATTTAAAAAATGGCGGCTGAAACAAACCACGAGGGCAAACTTTTTTGCATATGTTTGCAAAAACACGTTTATAAGTACGTACATGCACGTCTTGGTGGAGACCGACTTTACGTCATAAACGCACTCAATTGGATTAATGCAATGTTAAATGTTCGAAGCCTCCAGGGAGCGTTTAACAGAAATAAGGTTCATCCAAGTAAGATTAACTGGTTTAATGTGGTTTTCCCCTGATATGTTCAAATATCCCTTTGCAAAGTCAGGCCCTACTGGATAAAGTTTGATTGCAATTACCAATTCTGCGAAAATCGAGATATTTGGTTTTGAAAGTTGTTTGACACTTGGCAGTTTCTAAAAATCAAGTAAGGCAATTTCCTTTCCCTTTTCCTGTATAATCAATTCATTGAAACTCTCCATGTTTAAACGTTTCGGTAAGGATAAGACCGGTTTTTTCATAAACACACAAGTACGATGCAATTCCCTGGTAGTTTCCTTGGAAAATCTGTTGCCACATTATCATTTGGTATAACGACGATATACGCATTGGTGTTGGGAATGTGAATGGTCAAAAGATAGTGAGAAATTCATTGTGATGTTGTACTAAAAACTGTTACCAACATGGAAACCAAGGGATTGCACGAAGGTGGCGACCCTTTTTGCCGTGACATCAAACAAGTACGATATAGGGGAGTCGGCTACACCAAATACTCCCGTGGTAAAATAACGACTGCAGTAAACTTTCTCATGCGCGGTACATATGGGACCCGTAATTAATTTTTAATGCCAATTAAGCGGCTCGTAAAAGACTTCAAATTTTCTGACTGAACCATAAATGAAAACTAGGGGCAAGAGCATTAGCCCTTCTGTAATTATTGATGAGTGACCGGGCACGAGCTACTCGCGTGCGAAGGTCAAACAGTCATAATGAATTGAGTTTTAGGGTAATGTTTCTTGTTGACGTCATTATCTTTTTTTACCCATCACATCTGCTGACTAATACAGCCACAGATGGCGCTATAAAATGCTTAACATGTGCTGGGGCATAATAACACCGATAACACCGCGGTGGGATTATGCAAGAAGTTCAGTTGGGGGCAAATTCGTGAAAACTCAATAATTTAGAAAGAAAAAAATAAAACACGAGTGCAAAAGTTTTAAAAATTGGAATGTGTTCGTTTACCCATACACAAATCAATAATTCTCAGTGGGGTATACTTCAAGTTCACGATGATGAGAAAAAGTGATATGGCCTCAGAAGAGGTCATTTTCCGCCCGCCAATTATAGGCTCGATATTAAACGGAGGGCTCATCAGGTAAAAGGTTGCTGACATTCTTGTCACACGTTTTCACAGTCTGCGGTGGGGCTACATGTGCATGTACGTGAGCAGAACTGCCAAACCCAGTGGGATTTTAAGCAATGTCAGCGGTGGTCGCCTACATTCATTTTGGTAAAAATAAACGAACAGGTGTGTTAAAAATAGATGCTCTGAACCGAATACCAAAACACAGCGCGGGCAAGTCAAACAGGAAGTGAACCTGCGAGAATGCGGCATCCATTACCCTTTTGAGAAAAACCGTTGAATATGCCGAACACCCACGTAGAGGCCGCTATACTTTCAACGGCCCACCCCAACACGGAACAGTTGGGGAAATGGCGTGTGTTTGGGAAGGCTGACGGCCATTTTGAAACAAGATGGCGGAGTTAATTCCTAGGTACAGAAAGCTTTTTATCAGGTTTCCGGTATATTTATTCGAAAAACAATTCAAGGATACCAACACTCATTCTTTAGATTTTCAATGAATAAAATGCTGGAATGTGTCGACAGGAAATTCCAGCATAAACTGGTGGTTTAACGCAAATTCCAAGCTTAATTTCAAGGCTGCTGGACACCCTGCTTATTATTCAGATAATAGGTACCTTAACTTGAGTCAAGTCTGGACAACCGGAAGCGTTGATTTCAGGCGGATGTGAAGGCACGCGCGAGGAACTGATTTTTCGTTATTATATGTGAGATAGTTCCTCGCGCATGCGTGCCTTCACATTAGTAGAAATCAACGTTTTTAACTTTATTCATCAGCCAAGTAAAGGTACCTAATACTCGCTGTCACAAAGTGGCTGAACAGCGAAGCCAAAAAATCTTACAGACCGAATATGTAATGGTTATACTGTATATGAAGATGAACATAGTATGGCCTGTTTTGGAAGATGTCGGTTGAGTTTCAAAATGCAATCCGTGCATTTTATTGTCAATTAATCCAAATTATTAAATGTGATTGTCCCAAAGGGGTCAACATTTGCCTCCCCCGACTAATTTCTTTTAATGAAAGCATCATGTTTAACGTCTTGAATTACATAATTGGACAAGATAATTGTGTAAGAAAATACCAATGCTTTTTTGTACAGCCAAAAAATTGTGAAGTTCTTGACCCCCAAGATAATGTTATATTCGTACTGTAGAGTTCCTTCTAAAAAAATTGGTATAAATAAATAATTTCATTTTTTTCCCAATGCAGTTAGTCTTCTCAAAGTTCGATGGGCTTTTTTATACATTAAAATAATACAATAGCGTATACAATATTTCCAGAAGTAAAACTGGTCTATAAGGTTGGGTTTTGCCATGTAACCTTGTACTGTATGAGGGGCAAGGCACCTGAAGGTTTCAGTGGGTTTTCAACTCCATTCCCATATATACAATCTGCCCACTCCAATGTTCCAGATTTTTGACTGTCTCGATACCCGAAAAGCAATTGACAGAGTTGACCAAATGCCTTCGCCTGTTGACCATCCCTGCAAGAAGCCTACCCACGCAAATGTACTCGTAACTCGTAAACTGCACCCACGCAATAGCACTTTCCGGGAAGAATTCAATGGAGAAAAGCGCACTGCGAACATGTGACGTTGAGGAAGCGACTATAATTTGACGAGAATTAATGAAAATTCTTTCCTAATTAGCGATGGCAGGTGGGTTTCCAGATTTAATTACGGTTTAGGATGACTAGGAGCTTTCCGCTCGCGCGCCAAAACGGAAATTCGAGATGGGAAAAGGAAGCCTTTCACTTTATGGGATTATGAATTATTAAGATGAGAGCCACCATCTTGGTGCCCTTTCATAGCGCGGCGTTCAACGAAAGGGTACCCGTTCAACGGTTGGATGACCCGATGGTTATCTTTCCCAATCGAAGCATATTTTCTAAATGACAAACTTGGTGACAATTATGTGATGCTGTATAATCACGGAATGGAATTCAACCTAGTTGAACATTTTTTTTTTTTTGGAAATTTGTTAATTTATTTATACAAATTGGTTTTTCAATTATATTTAGGTTGAAATACATTCCGTGACTAAAGCTAGAATATGCTCCATTTTCTAAAGAGAAAATTCTCTCGTTTGTGTAAATTTAGGTCAAAATGTCAACTTTTATTTGATGAATGATTGTGAATAGGGACAAAAAATACGAGGTTTATGTACAAATTTAAATTTCATGCGCACCGGTTGTACGCTCAGCGCACAAGATCGTCTGCTTAAATCCGGTTGCACACTGAGCGACTTTCGCTCACAAATCACTATAATTCGTCCGCTAGTGTAACGATAAATTTGTTATACACCAGAAAAGTAGCATGTGTGATCACGTGCGAGGAGTTTTACGCATGCGCAGGACCGGAAGGATAACCTTTTCTGGTGTATAACAGAATTATCGTTACACTAGCGGACGAATTATAGTGATTTGTGAGCGAAAGTCGCTCAGTGTGCAACCAGCTTTAAGTCCCAAACAAACTAGACTCACTTTCCGAACTCACTTTTGTCCGCTCCGATATGCGCTGTATGTTTGGCTTGCCAAAGAAATTTAGCAGACGTCAGCGCACAAGTAGTGCGCATGTGCGAACCCAAAAATCGTGTGTTAGCAGTCGATTTTACATAAAGTGAGTAGTGTTTGGGGCTTTAATTTCTTTGGCATGCTAAACATACAGTGCACATCGGAGCGGAGAAAAGTCAGTTCATAGTGTGTTTGAGGCTTTACGAGAACTTGAAACACTAATGACTGAACCTTAAATTTAGTATGCAATAAAGCAAATTGTAGCATTTGACTGTCAGCTTTTCTTTGGAAGCAAATGTTTCGATTCCGGCTTATATTTTGAAGGTTATGCTCAATCAGACCGCATGACCTAATATCGGAAACGGATTAGTAAGGTTCCGAGAATTTCTTCCTGATAGGGGTTTCGAACAAAGCCACGATATGCACGATCTCGATTCTGAATATTTGAAAACTACTAAAAAGTCACTCTTATTAATCCGTTTTGGAGCGCCTTCCGCCATTGTACTCATTGACTTTATATACACATGCACAATTTGTGCTCTACTTTTTGACCCTGCCCTCCTCTGTTTTTTTTTTTTTTTTTTAAGATGGCGGCTGGTCGCTTGCAGCCTAGTTTTTTTTCTCCCTTCCCGATAAATGCACCGATGGCGGGAGAAAAAAAGCGAAGAAAATATCGATTTTTCGTTGCGTAACGCTCCGGATCCCCAGCCTTAAGAGCTAGTGCAGCGTTGCCAGTTGTCGTCGGGGATTATCTTTTGAGACTATCTGGAAATGCGAGCGGAGGCTGATATGTAATATGCATATGTGTACGAAGACGATAGGGGGCGCTACGCCACGGCTCGATACCAGCGCTTGGGCCAACCTTTGACATTTCCAGCTAGGCCTTATACGGAAAGCAAAATACAAAAACGCCCATTTTGTGTTGCAACGCTGCATGCGTCGTAGCGCAATGCGCATCGCCGCCAGTGGCGCTAGTGCACTTGTAGGCGGCGGCGCATATTTCAGACGCGATATTTTGAAAGGGTTGCGTGTGAGTAAGCTAGCTATATGACGAATAATTGATTTAAAAAGTTCGGGGTATTTTTGACACTCAATGTCGTGTTTCGTCAAATATCCTTTTGTATGTGAAATTCGAAATGATTGTGAATAGTGTGGGAAAAATACGAGGTTATGTACAAATTTGACGTTTAAATTCGGTAATATGGTTAATGCAAGTTATTCACGAATTTCAAGCATATTTCCCAAGTCTATCGAAGTGATAAAAATTCAAGCACGATATTGAAAGCCTTGCAATTTTTTTAACATGTTTTTTAAAGATATATTTGAACTTAAAAACATGAAGGGTTACTGAATTATGACGACATGTTTCGAAGTAAAGTAGCATCACCGTTGAGCAACTTACGGTCGTATCAGTCCTAGCTTATAGATTAAATGTAGATAAAAAGCTTTGGCGTTATTTGCTGATTCGTTACTAAGCTCCTTTGCCAGCTTAATTACTTAGTAGGTACCCATTGTGCAAGTAAAATTAAGTCGAATTTTGCAAATTCGATGATTTCGTTGTCGCTCTAACATGATGCCAACTGATATGGAAAATTCGAAGCTTGAATGGCGAGATGTTTAAATTAGAACATGTTCAACTATCCAAATCATTATCGAATTAAATAAGTTGAACCCATGTGTGGCTTTATGGAGTGTTCTCCCCACTCACAAATTGGTATTTTCATATTTTTTTTCTTACCAAATGTGTCACGCCTTTGCGTCACTGGGAACTCAATTAAAATGTGCATTTCTTTACGTCTTACTAACTTATCAAACAAGCATTGCTCCCACTCTATACTTTAAATCTCCATATAGCAGATAAACAACTTCATTCATGAAGAAACGTAAATGAGATGCTATCCGAGAGTAGGTTTATAACTATATACAGTGTGTAAGTTGGACACACAAAAAACGAGGAAAAAAACCATTATACAAGTCACGTGATTCAAACTCCTACTGCTTCTTTACTTCCACATTCAAAGTTGGTTTAAGGTAAAATACAATTCTTTAACTCAATATTGAGTTATAATACGGGAAATTTTTCAGACAGGGAAGACAGGGCCTACGGAGAATAGGATTAGGGAGATAAAACTTCATGGCACATGTCTTCATGGGGTATACAGATTAATACTTGAGTATATTGACTCAATAAAATGTTCAATAAAAAAAAAATGTCTTTACTTAAAATTTCATTTTCCATCTAAACCTCTTAAACTGCATAATAGAAATTCCATCTACTCATATACAATTAATGCTGCAGAATTAAGATATACAAAAATGGAATCGTATATAAAGTGAATTTAAATCTGCCATTAAAAGGCCAATGTACGATAGTATAATTGCGAGATAAGATGGAAAATTATAAGAAATTTCCAAAAAAATAAAAACTAGGCCTGCATAGGACAATAGCAAAAATGCTTTGCCTAAACTTTGATAAAACAAGGTCCTATAAGCCGAGGAGGAAAAATGTAGATAAAATGAAACTGCAGCCAATAAATTTTATTCGCTGATATTGTTTATAATCACGGAAGTAGAAGATAGCACTCGCCCAATAATGAAAAATGTTGAAATGGTATGGCGCCTGTATGCAAACTGATGGCGGTATAGTGTCAAGATAAATGACTCGATTTCCCCGAATTTTTATACCGAAACACGTGACGCTTATCAAATTAACCAAACATAATCGAGGAAAAAAACATTTGCTGCTGTCTACTGCTGATTAATGTAACTGTCATGCAAAAAAGCCATATTGAGACAATTTTGATGAGGGAATTAAGGACTTCCATCAATTGTTCTGCCTGCGTATTACCTGTACGGGAGTGTTCAAAGGGGTTTAAAAAGAAACATTTCCGTTGACATTCTCAGAATTTTCCTAAAAATCGTTATTGGTATCATGGATTCTATTTCGGAAATCAAGAACCAATCGGTCATTTGTTTTTTCTCGTTTGTTGTTATCTATGGGCAATTCCACTCGTGGTTTAATCAGACTTATTCCGGTTCAGCACCCCCTGGTGGCGCATGGTATTTCGAACATGACCGCTTGGTTGCTACAATCAAAGTTGCACATGTATAAGGAATAAGTCTTCTAATCCTTGGTTTTTCCCACAAATGTACTGGACATCCTCATGGAGCAAAATCTGCCTTGAGACATGATGATGAATATAATATATTCAAAACAAATAACGAAAAGGTCCATAATGTTAGTAAGGGTTAGTATTCAGTTCTTCTCACATCCGTGACAAAAGTGTGGGCAGTTAGCGCTTGCTTATCTCTCATTTGAAAGCCAATGTTGATGACAATGATAATACAGGAATGCGATACGGTAAGATTAATAAGAAATTCAACGCGTGGAATGCCGCCAAGATGGCACCTGTTGTAGGTGGCTGACAGTGACGCCATTAGAAAAGGCGTCAATCCGATTATAATCCCCTCGCAGATTAAGGATGTGCCGGATTCGAGCAGCTGAGTGGAATCTCATTGTCATCAGTGACGACAGAGGTGACCGGCGGTCGGTAGCGCCACCTGACAACCAACTGATAAAAATCGGTCGCAGTAATGTTTAGTGCGGATAAAAAAAAGTGGGGAAGGCCCGATGATCCCCCTAGAAATTAAAGCGTTTAATGCTCAGATATGAATCAAATAAGACGAGGCTAGTAACCGATGTCGTGTGGTGTGTGAAGCCTAAAATCGATAGCAGAATTGCGTAGGCACTCGCAAGAAACGAACAAGGAGACCTGCGAAGCTTGTACTTGCGAAAGTAATGGAATGCATGCGTTGGCATTTTATTTTTTATTTTTCATATAATGCACTCGTATTTGTACTTCCTTCCCTATAGGTTGCACTGAATTAACGAATATTTGCAAGGTTTCGGTATATATGTCGACTATGTTTGCACTTTTAAGTCGTTTGAATACGATAAGTTTTCAAAGATTAGAAATAGAAATAAGTATCTATTGTTAATACCCTGGTAAATTATGCAAAATTACTGACTGCTAGCTGTGTATAATATGCAGTATAACCACATAACAATTTTGGAGAATATATTCAGTAAATTTGAAGTAATAAATATATAATAAGTGAATAACACGCATAAGTTCCGTGACGTCACGTTAGGGGGTTGTTTCATTAAAAATGTATTTTTAATTATTAAGTATTTGCAATAAATCCTGCTGTATAATTTATATACACTTAATCAGGTTCCCAGTAAATTTGCTGGTACAAATTCAAGCATATTTTAAGGATTTCAATATTCAAGAACCTCTCCCTCTACCACAATATTCTTTCCAAAAACTCTGAACATTTTTCTAGAGAATTTGAAAAAAATAGTTTTGAAACACTTGTTAATGATACAATTTTTTTATATAAAATGATTTTGGACAGATATAAAGTAAAATGCAGTTTTTCTATTTAAAATTGGACAAACATTCTAGTGTTTCTACATATAGCCTGGTCGACGTTTTATATTGAATATAAAATTGACATTTTGGACGCTATGATGATTGACAATTTTGGATGGTTCATATTTCCCTGAAATCAGGGTCCACAAGGAAACGAAT
Organism: Julus scandinavius; assembly: GCA_034696685.1. Lineage (NCBI taxonomy): Eukaryota > Metazoa > Arthropoda > Diplopoda > Julida > Julidae > Julus > Julus scandinavius. The sequence continues at coordinate 8,481 of JAQGAE010005576.1, forward strand.
TGGTTCAGGTTACATAAAATCTTGTTACTGGAAAGACAACTGAGACAACACTTTTTAAAAGCCGACAGGTTTTCATTCGTTGTATCACCATCCAATGTAGCCTTTTTGACATATACTAATCAAGAAAGTCTGCCCAAAATGTATTTAAGAAGGTTTAATCGTGTATTTTTTGTAATGAGCAACAATAGATGTCTTGGGAATATATCTGCATTCGGCTATGCTATTATTGCCTGTATGTTGCCTGTTCGAATGTTTACGAGCGTCCACGAACATTATGTTCTCCGAAATCGTGAATCGTTTCTCCGCTGTTTTTTAGTTTCCACGAACATTGTGAGGATTTCTTGCATCTTTGGGACTGTCTTCCTTGCTTGTGACGTTTAAAATTAGATAGGAAGCATAGACAATAGGCGTGGCTTATAGCGAGACATCATAAATATGGTCACTTTTTTTTTTGCTGTTCCACGAAATTACAGAATTGCACTGAAAATGAAGTTTAGCAGACTAGTTTTTCCTTCATCAAATCCGTCTTAGACGCGTGCTAAAAGCAATCTATACCATAAACATACCTTTATCTCGTAGTTTGTTACTTCCGAGAATACGCTCAAAATGCAAAATTTTCATTTTTTAATAACTATAGTCTGCATTGAAGTTGTTCTTAGAAACAGTTTATTTCGGTCTCTTTTCCTGTCATTTTATGGTGTCTGATAGAGATATGTATTTAAATCCTGCAATGAAAAGTTAAGTTGAATGTGCTAAGAAAACATTTCCAAATGAGAAATGTATACGGTGTTATCATGAATTGTTCCTAATAAATGCCATGTATCTTCAAACCAGATATGTACAGTCAGTGCTATTAACACTATAAAAGTATGGCACGTTAACCTTTAAAAATAAAATCAAGGAAACGCCATGCTAAAAGCCCATACGCCACCAGGGGGTGCTGAACCGGAAGATGATAACACGAAGATGCTCAAGGAACAGCATAAAACATTCAGCTTTTTCAAAAATTTGCCCATAACAGGTGCATGCTTGTCAGTTTGAAACGTGAGAAAGACGTGGAATTCAAGGTGTAGGGCACTTTTTTGCCAACATTCTAATGAGCATGAATAACTAGCGCAAAACGTGATCTCTACTCAACATTTTCGCATGATAAGTTCACGGATGTTTATCTGCGAACCTAGACGCAACAAAAACTGCCTGAGAACAATTCAAATTCCGAAGGGAACAATGCTCGACATTTTTTAAAATAATTCGCCCGAACGTGTATTGTTTTCTGTGTTTGATTCCTGGTACAGTGAGGTTCCCGATATTCGTCGGGGTTAGGGCCCTAAACGCATGAAGTTAATCATAAAATAAACCTTCTTAGACGTTAACATCCGATAACAAAAAAAAATCATTACTAAAAATGTAAAAATTAGGATACATTCATAATTATCTTTTAGTATGACACTCATTTCAAGTTACTCAAATGTATTAATATGTAGCTACTCAATTACTTACTGAAATAAATAATTATTCCTACTCGATTACATTGGTACTCATACAATTTCAGATTGCCATAATTATCAATGACATTTGCAATCACCTATTGTAAGTACATTTTGAGTATACATTTGCATTATAATTATATTTTTCAATTACTCGGTACTCAAATTCATTCAATGTACCGAATTACTGCCCAACACTGGTATTCAAGAACACCGTATATAGGGATGGAATTCCGTCCTGTCCAGGGACGCTACCTGCATTGAAGTATGAGGAAGCAGACGGAGAGGCCTTGCGTCTTTGCGCTCCATTGCGTCCGTCGCCTATTTTTAGCCCTGTGAATCAATTAAGGCCCGGGCGGAGGCTAATTTGGCGCTGGGATGCACGAGGCTAGGCGCGCGGATCGATGGCGCCCGGGCGTCTGCCTCCGATGCGCGCCGCCTGACGTCACTCGTGGCCCACAAAAGGTGCATTCCCGGCGTACACCGCGGCGACGCGACTTGAAGATGACGTGCGCGTCTCGCGTGCCTTTCATCCCCGATGAGGCATGCGGGGGAAGCGAAAGATCGATACTGGCTCATCAAAGGTCAGGGGTCGATGTGTGTAGCCATGGTGTCGTGGGGCATATAACGGTTAAATGTGACACATTGGGACTAGAACGCTTTGGCCTGCTGATGAAGCGAATGTCCCGATTATGCAAAGTTTCATCAATGGTGATTTAATGTGTCCCGTATAACAACCGTCACGGATGATATCAGGTGAATTTAAAAGATAACAAATGAGATAAATTTTGATATTCACGGGTTTGCGTTGTTTTAACGAGGTTTGAAACCCTATCCTTTTCAATGGGTAAATTTGCAACGACACTCACAGCCAGACAAAAAGAGATGAAATAAAAATAAAAATTGTTTAAAATAGCTTGATAAATCAGCAAGGTCATTCGCGTGTCGTTTTTCACTTGAAAATAGTAGATTTTTAAAAAATTAATAAACAAGTTTGAAAAATGTCCGTTATTTTGCACACGCTGCCAGCCGGTGGCAGCATAAGATATGCAAGTTGTGAGTGCAAAAATTCAAATAATAATTTAAATTTTAAAAAATCTACTATTTTAAAGTGAAAAACGACAAG